>JAIUZE010000824.1:0-12980 GCA_022085475.1 Heliosperma pusillum | reverse complement strand
GACACCAACCATATAATAAATCAGTCACGGGAAAACATCCTATCATGTGACTAATTGCATATCAATTAATAATCAAATATCATATCGCCTCATATCTACTAAGGCTAATTCAATAATTAAATACAACCTTACTTGAAGACAAATCCCCGACCCGAGTCCCGCGACGGGTCATCAGTCAAATCGGGGCTGACTAGATCTTAGTTTGACCAAACCCGTTGGATCAAACCGGCTAGAAGCAGAGTCTGTATCACATAGACATAAAATCAACATATTCATTACATGTTATTTTAATAAAAACTTCTAACATGTGAATTATTATATCATACCCCAAAACCCGTTTGACTAAAAGGATATTAAATTAAACTACGATCTCGTCTTATAATTTCTAACAGGTGAGAAATAATAATTAAATGAAAAACCTTTTTAATTAAATATTTTACTTATTAATATTTCTCGCTTGCTAATTATTACAAAACGCGATAAAATGACGATAACTCAAAAACCGTCTCAAGTCCCAAAGTGGGACCCACGGGCTGAGTTGGGCCGGACCCCACATGGGCTTGGATGGGCCCCACGGCCTGTTTTGCTAAAAATGGCTGTTTTGCTTTAATTTTTCTAAAACCGATTTCTAATATTTTCCCGCATGCTTAACATAATTAAAACCCGTCAAAACAACAATTAAACAATCAAACATCGACACAACCCAAACACCAAAACCCGGACCCACCATGGACCAACCCAGACCGGGTCTGAACCGGCCTGGACCGGTCTGGTTTGGTCCGGTTCTCACCCCCCTCCACGGTTCAATCATCAACCATACCAAATCAATTCCAAACTTGTTTTTAATTAACAAACAACCATTTTAACAATCATCCATACTAAATCATAACTTATTAAAATCATCAAAATTTATCAAGAACACTAAACTTGTTATAAATTCATCCAAAATCATAAAAATCATAACTTATGGAAAATCATCAAAATTCACCAAGAACACTAAACATATTATAAATTCATACAAAATCATAAAAATCATAACTTATGGAGAATCATCAAAATTCACCAAGAACACTAAACATATTATAAATTCATACAAAATCATAAAAATCATAACTTATGGAAAAATCATCAAACTTCATACAACATGATAAAAATCATTACTTATCATGTTACTACCAAAAATTCCTAAATCATAATAATATGAACCAAAATTAAAGATGAACCAAAAATAAAATAAACAAAAGCTAAAGCTATGTTACTAACTAAAATCATAAAAACCATAACATGAACCATAACTAAAGACTATGAACCAAAAACAAAAGCTATGTGACATTAATTCGTCGAGTAAAACGGAATTGTTACCTTAGCTAGCCAAAACAATTAGCACCAAAATAATAAGAAGTATAATAATAAGAAACCCTTCTCCTAATCTTCACCCAAAATATACGAGTCTCCAAACTCGTCTTCAAAATCTTCCCCTATAAGAAATGACAAGAAAAACATTATTAGAACATAAAACTAAATTTCTCATAATTAAAGTGTTGAAAATGATCTTGACGGAATTGAAATTAAACCATACGTGAAGATGGAGAGCGAAGAGGAGAGTCTAGAAATATAAGATACGAAGGATTTAATTAAGAGATGAAGATTTTATGAAGGTTTTGCTCAAGAACGATGAAGAACAAATGATGAACGATGAAGAACACGAAGAACGATTAAATAAAGTGATATTTTGATCTTAATTGGATTTGTTGTAAAATGAAAAGTTGTTAGTGAGTAAGAGTGGTAGGATGAGCCGTGTAAATATAGACAAATAAAGATGTCGGGTTTTGAAATTGTTGTTACGTAATTGACTCGCGTTTAATAATTATTTTACGGTAATCGATTTAAATATAATTAACGATAAGGTTAATTATACTAAATATCAAGATATTATGATATTGTAATGAAAATTAATGAAAATATCAAGGCTTAAGAGTGGGTAAGTGTGCCGTGTGGGATTGTGATTGTCGGGTCTGATTTCGAGCGTTTTGCGTAATTTTCGTTAATTGATCGATAAAGTGAAATAATATCTAGATATTATGATATATTAATCAAAAGAAATGAAAATATCAAGGTCTATTAGAGGAGAGGAAAAGAGAGGAGAGCCGTGTGGTTAGGGGCTTGTCGGGTCTGATTTTTCCTCGATTTGCGTAATCTCCGTTGACGGATCGATAAAGTAACAAATATCTAAGATATTTGTATTAGTTTATTCAAAACAATTAAAATATCTTATGGTGAGTGGAAAACGATGACACGCGCGTGCGACTCATGCCAAAGTCGAGTTTCGAGTTTGTTACGGGAGTTTCGACGAGTCGGGAATAGTTAAATGACGTTCGGTTTAAAACCGTAAAAGTTATTCTTTAAATTCCGAATAAATTCAAAATAATTATATTAAATTATGATAAATCTTAATAAATCTAAATAAAAATAAATCAAAAATATTATTTTTTTAAATAAAATTTCGGTCTTCATACTTATGAGACGAGTCGGGAAAAGTCAAAGGAAGTCAAAGTTGACTGAAAAGTCGAGAAAAGTCGAAGATGACTTAAAAGTCAAGAAAAGTTTAGGACGACTTAAAAGTCAAGAAAAAGTCAATGACGACTTTTAAAAAGTCAAGGAAAGTCAAAGACGACTTAAAAAGTCAAGAAAAGTCAAAGATGACTAAAAACGGTCTTTTCACGAAATCTCTCAGAAATTCCAAATACGAACGCGGAATTTCAAAATAAGACTCGGAACAAAAATTTCTATTTTAAAAACTTAAGTTCTACTGAAAAGTGTTAGTAAATATTTTTACTAGAAAAATTGGGCACTTTTCGGGTTGTTACACGAAACCCTAGGTGTTTACCTATGAGCACGCAACCATAGCAGTCACAAACCCTACGTTTCACGAAACCCTAGGTGGCACAACCACTAGGTGAGCTTATTAGGTTAACAACAAATTGAGATAGAATATATTAGAAATCCTAGGCAGCATGACAACTCATAAGTTGTATTACTAACCAATAGAATCTCATAAATACATTATCTATTAAACCTTTTGATAAATATAAAAATAATCTTTCTCTTTTTTGAAAACATTTAAAAGATTTATTTCCAAAATCATGCATCAACTTTATCATCCAAAGTTATAGGTTAAAGTTATAACTTTGAACTTTAGCATGTAAAGTTATAAGTGAGTCATAACTTTACAAACTTAAAATCACTCAAATGGAATAGTTACCGAATGACGACCTATACTATCTAATCTTCACAAAGATCTTCAGTATACGGATCATCTCTTCATCTTGATCACAAAGACCCTCCATCTTGCGTCTTGTGTTATTTGAAGTAGATCTTGCTTGATTTGTTTGTTCAATGTTATAACCAAGGTAGCTATAACTTTGCATACAAACCTCAAAGTTATATATCAAGCTCCTATAACTTTGTCTCACAGAATGCTTCAAAGTTATGCCTTAAGCTTCTATAACTTTGATCTCCTTTCTTGTAATTGTTGTTAGTTATGATAAGACAAGAGCACACAATTACATGCATATGATATATCAAGTAAAGCACATTTTCAAGTAAATACATGTCATTATCAAAACTATAAAATAGGTCCAACAAATTCCCCATTTTTGATGATGACAAGTCTCTTATGATTTCTCTTATGATTGTGACTAAGTATGGTTCCCCCTCAACAAAATACTACCAAAGTTATAGTAACGTTGATCGCAAGAACATAACAACCTAGTTAAAGTTATAACTTGAAAGACTTTAAGAGATTACGAGTTTTGACAAGGAGCAAGCTTAAGGAAAGACTCAGATCATATCAGTTATTCCCCCTCTTGGCATCATTGAAAACACAAGACCAAGGATATAAAATGACTAGAATAACATACTCCAAGGCAAGAAATAGATACGCAAAATACGCAATACTTAACGATTCATAGCAAGCAAAATCAAATACTAAATGTTAATTAAACTACAAACCACAAACAAAAGTGTTAGTTGCCAATGGGCCGAATAAAGTGTAAGCCAAAATGGGCCGAATGGACAATAGGATACTAGTTTAAGAACAAAAAAAGTAAGACGAGAAAAATCAAGGCAAATCGGGTTGGCGAATGATATTGGGGTCGATATAGTCGGGTCGGGTACGGTACTCAAGGGTGGAAAGGCGATCAAAGCACTTCTTCACATGATTAGCTTGTGTGGTAAGACATGACAAATAGTTCTGAACCTTCATGGATAGAGCCTCCGTCGCATTATAAATGGTGTGCATTCCATCGCCCATTTCCGCACCACTCTTCACCAAAGCACCTTCTTGGTAACCAAGAATTGCATCCGATCCCGTTGCCTAAATACTCTTGTCGAATATCGACAACCTTCCTCTCAATTTTAGCAAGGCAACCAACGACTCCCGTCATCCAACACCTCAACTCATCACTCACACCCGACCCACCATGGTCACGGGTTGAGCTAGAACTCCCCAAAGCCACGGTTTTGACCACCTTGTCAACAACCGCATCGATTTTCTTGTCTTGCGCATCAACACACTCCATAACCTTCCCCATAAACAAATCCAATTTTGATTCAAGACCCAAAAAATCGACAACATTCGGTTTAACATCAACCGAACCACCCTTTGACAGAAAAACCAATTCCGGACCCAATGCCTCTATTTTCATGAATTTCAAGAAAGTATCATTCATATCATCTTTCAAATTTACGCCATAACTAGTCGGATCAAGTACCCCCTTAGCCTCAAGAACCCGAGACACCCATATGTCATAGGGTAAGTCTAGGGTCGTATAGACTTTATCTTCGGTCACCGAAAAACTAGTTTGAGAAATTCGAGAAAAAACAAGGAAAGCAAGGTTGACACGGTTACCCTCTAGCCAATTCTTAACCACCAGCATCTCATAACATGCAATTTTATCCCGTCCACCCCGACGCGGAACCACCGTATTCCACCAAAAATTTAACAGAAATATCAATTTTGGGGATAAATACCCCGCCAACACACAACTTGACAACGTAGCCCGATCACCAAAATAACGCTTAACATCCAGTTTAGCCGCTCCGACAGCTCTGCCCACGACGTACTCGGGTCTATTTTGACTCCATCATCAGGAACCAAAAACAGAGTACAAAAGTCGTCAATGGAAATCGAAACTTCTCGGCCATTCACCACGGCATTTAAAACTCCAGATTTCAAAGAAACGGAAGCATAAAATTGAATTACATCGATGGGATAGATAGGACCCGAAAACCGAGACGCTTGCTCCCATTTTTGAAATTTCAAGAAGTCGTTGAAGAAAGTTAAAGCTTGATACTTTTCACACCATACCTTTGGAAAACTCCGGCCACCATTAATACCATACTTTGCAACCCGATTAACCAATTTCCGTTCTTCCTTTGTTAATCGAAGTTTGTCAAGTCCGGATGCCGTTTCTTGAGGGAGAAATTCGCGAAACAGAGGACGTTTTGTCCCTTCAATTACTATGTCTTCAATAGCATCCTCTTGTATCCTATTCTTCCCCTTATTTAACCAACGCCTTTTTGTACCTTCAAGCACCGAACCCGACTCGGTGTGGGTTAAATTGGGTGAATTTTGGTTGGGTTGTGGTGATGGATTGGTAGACATGCGAGGTGTTTGAGTTTTGGAGTTTGGGGTGTTGGTGTTTTTGGTAGTGGACCGTGTGGAAGCCAGTGATTATAACTTGGTTTTTTTTTTCGTGTAGAAGAAAGAAGGTGGAGTTGGTAATGTGTGTTGATGATGATAGTGATAGGTAATTATGAAGGGTAGTGTTGAGGTTTGTGTTTATTAGGGTAGGCACGTGAAGTGCCGGCTCTATCCCTCTTTTTTTTTTTTTTTTTTTGAATTTGGGTAGGATAGTAAAAGGAATCTACGGTAAATATAGAAGAGATATGGTAAGAATAGGATTACGTAAATAAAAGATATGGTAGCATAATGTGGTTAGGAATTTCGGTTAACATGAGGAATTTTGGTCAATTTAGGAAAGTGAATAAGATAGATTTTCGGCAAATATGTGGTCCATAATTCAATATTCATAAAATACTTAATATGCAAGATATTCACGTAAAATATATAATATTAAGCACAAGTATACTAGCAATGGAATACACGGACACAATCATACAATCTTGTCTTATTCTAACCAGTCATGCATGTTCGTCAAATAAATATGACGAATTTAATTACTACTGATTAAACCAATTTCCAACCGCAAAATCTCAAAACGTCTTCTTGCTAACGCCTTTGTTAAAATGTCAGCCCATTGATTTTCAGTACAACAAAATTCTAGTTTAATGCTGTCCTTTTCTACATGGTCGCGTAAAAAATGATGTCTAATGTCTATATGTTTAGTACGAGAATGCTGAACTAGATTTTTAGAAATAATAATAGCACTCGTATTATCACAAAATATAGGCATACAACCAACATTTACACCATAATCACATAGTTGTTGCTTTAACCAAAGTAACTGAGAACATACCAGTCCTGCAGCTATATATTCGGCTTCAGCAGTAGATAACGCAACTTAATTTTGCTTCTTTGAGCCCCAAGTCATTTTGCATGATCCAACAAACGTAGCGAATCCAGAGGTACTTTTTCTATCTAAAGAACATCCTGCATAATCTGCATCTGAATATCCTATTAGATCGAAATTACACTCAAGTGGATACCATAAGTATAAATTAGATGTACCAATTAAATATCTCAAGATACGTTTAACTGCAATCATATGTGACTCTTTAGGACACGATTGATATCGAGCACAGACACATACACTAAACATAATGTCAGGTCTAATTGCAGTTAAATATAATAAAGAAACAATCATACCTCGATATGTAGTTTCATCGACACACTTACCATTTTCGTCTAAGGTCAACTTTTTATCAGTTACCATAAGTGTGTCCATTGGATGAGCGTTTTCCATACCGAATTACCTGATTAGATCCTTGACATATTTCTGTTGGTGAATCTTCATACCTTAGTTTGTTGAATTTGCAATCCTCGGAAGAATTTCAATTCTCCCATCATGCTCATTTCAAATTCTGAGGTCATTAGATCTGAAAAGTACTTGCACAATTTATTGTTAGTATAACCAAAAATAATATCGTGTACATAAATTTGAGCAACAATTAAATATGAACCCTCGGATTTTAGAAATAGGGTTTTATCGACATATCCTCTTTTAAAATTGTTTTGTAATAAAAAATTGGACAATATGTCGTACCATGCCCTAGGCGCTTGTTTCAAACCATATAAAGCTTTACATAGTTTAAAAACATGGTTTTGAAATTTGCTATTCAAAAATCCGGGAGGTTGTTCAACAAAAACCTCTTCTTCCAAATATCCGTTAAGAAACTCAGTCTTAACGTCCATTTGGTACAGTTTCATTCCTTTATGAGCTGCGAAGGCGACTAAGCAGACGAATAGCTTCAAGTCTTTCTACGGGTGCAAAGGTCTCGTCATAATCAATCCCTTCCGGTTGATTATATCCTTAAACGACCAATAGAGCCTTATTACGAACTATAACTCCTGAGTCATCCAATTTATTTCTAAATACCCATCGAGTACCAATCACAGTTCGTTTTTTAGGTCGTGGCACTAGATGCCAAACTTTATTACGTTCGAACTGTTGAAGCTCTTCTTGCATTTCCACAATCCAGTTGGATTCTGCAAATGCTTCTTTGATGTTAGTAGTCTCTATGGTAGAAAAAAAGGAATAGAAGGAACAAAAGTTATTTAATGTTCGTCTTGTTTGAACTCCCTTATTCAAACCTCCTAGGATACTATCCATAGGATGAGAACTCTTATATTTCCATTTCTTAGAGTTCCTAAGCTCATCATCATCTGATGAACTCTCACTTTCCTAAAATGATTCAGAGTCAAGATTGGTTCCCTCTGAGTTCGAATCCGGGGTTGTACCTAAAGTTGGGACAACTTTGGGTACAATATCTTGATCTGGATCCAAAGTTATAGCATCATCAGTTATAACTTCGGTTTCCTTATCCTTGTTTTGAGAAGAGACATTCGTATCATCAACAATTGTCTCATTTCTCTTTTCAAGATCATTTGCGGATTTATCGAGTTCATCATTGATTCCTTCAATAATTTCTTCATCGATTTCTGGTAAATTATCCCTTGAAAGGCGAAATTCGGGATCATTCATATCTTCTTCTTCATTCTGTTCAACTTGTTCAGGCACATTATCTTCATCAAATACAACATGAACACTTTCTTCTATGCACAAAGTTCTTTTGTTAAAAACTTTAAAGGCTTTACTATGATTAGAGTAACCAACAAACACAGCTTCGTCACTTCGTGGATCAAATTTGCTTAAATTACTTTTTCCATTATTATGGACAAAACATTTACTACCGAAGCAACGAATATGAGCTATATTGGGTTTTCTCCCTCTTAAACGTTTATAGGTGAAAGTCCATAGACCTTAATTAGACTCCTCTAATTAGTTACTAAATTACTTGTTAATTTAGTATTTAATGATCTATGTAACATGCATGCAAATATAAAGACATTTATATAAAAGAAGAAATTTTCTCACATTGATATGTAAATAATATGGGCACAACAAGAACTCCTTCTTGTTGTTCTTGAGCTAATAATATGGATGAACAAGAAATCTCCAAACTAGAAGACCTCCTTCAAGTTGCACCAAGATGTCACCAAATAATCTATCCTTATTATTAACTAGATAATAAGATAGATATTATACTACTAATCTTAGAATATATTACTACACTAGTAATACTTAGTAAATATTAGTATATGAGAGTTTTTAGAGAGAAGATGAGTTTGAGAGATGAATGATAAAATAAGCAAGAATGAAGAAGTTATGAAATGAACAACAATTGTTCTATTTAAGGCCAAGAGGGCCAGCTCCTATATCACCAAAAGAGTGATTTTTTCTTCTTATTTTATTGTCATGCAAAGTGGTGGTGTGTTGTAGTAAGTAAAATGATTTTAGGTTTACTATTCATGTCATAATCACATGTTGCTTGTGAGTATGAATAAGAGCAACCATCATCACCATCCACTACACTATAACCGGCCATGTGAGGCCTATTTTGATCCATTTTGATTTTTGATATTTGTCCCACAAATACTTATTAATCATATGCTTAATTATCTTGTATAATTAAGTGTTAATTTGATCATATAACAATTATATGACTCAATTAAATAAATAATATGTACTTAACATTTTAAGTAATATTTTACCATTATATCAATATATAATGGGTCCCACAATGCTTAGTTAATTTATTTTACAACTCCTTGTAAATATAATTAACTAATTACCTCTATCTCAAAACCTCAACTAATTTAGTAATTTAACGATTAATTACTAAGTTAAATCTTATTTAATCGTATTAAAATAAGATATAAATTTATTAGTCAATTATCGCATAATTGAAAAATAAGCTTAATCGATTTTGAGTTCTTAACTCAATTTCTAACAATTAACTCTCGTACATATCGAATATATGTAATGTACTAATTAACTGTATCGTATACAAATAATTAGTTACTATTTGGATTTCATCCTTTAGGTGTGACCGAAAGGGATCAGTTGATCACCGCCGTCAAACGACAATAACGTCAAACTCTAGTCAGCCAACCGTTCTTGATTTACGTTAATCAACTGACTAATCATATATATAGTCAATAAATATCCCAATTATATTCCTTAATAAGATTTATTATGTGGCGCACTATTTGTGGAGGACACCTACTCCAACAATCTCCCACTTGTCTGACACAAGTGTGCGTCACCGATTCTCTTGTCTCTTTATCACATCTCCCACTCAACGCAAGGTGTCTTTCAGGTCGCACTTGCGATTGACAATATCTAGAGTGGTTTTCTCGATAGGGAGAGTAACTGTCTGACCGGAAAATCTACCATAGATCTCTTTCCGAGCGTGGCCACGCATTTACAGTAACTTCTCCTCGAGTGGCCTAAAGATGTTTTTACCCAACGTGGGTGGACAATTCCTGTTGATCCATCTACTCTGTATGATGCAGATCACCATGATCCAGAAGAAGTCCATCGGCCTCCTTTTACGGCACGACCTAGAACATCAACCAAAACCAATCGAAAACTGCACCGACTCAGATAGACGGTCGCCAGTCAAAAGAATCGACTTATAGGAATAAAGATAGAAGACCCTACCACGACCAGGCATCAAATAATTGATTTAAGGGTCTCTACAATGTCACTGTCCGACAGAGTGTCATACAGTCTGTCTATGTAAACGACCAGTCATCTCCATGACCCCATGGTGCTGAACCAACCATCGATCAACTTACAATCTAGTCACTTCGAGACGTCACTTCATTGAGTGACTAGGGACCAAATACTAAGTTCGTCCTATTCACTTGAATAGGGTCCAACATTGTCTTACAATCTATTCGGATAAACAAAGTATTAAATTTAGTCAAACTAAATAAAAGAGTTTAAAATGAAACTTGAACAGTGAATGCAATTATCATATATGAAATAATTAATACAACATTCAATTATTACATATTACATAATCTAAAGGAATTCTGGTACACGTCTCAATCCCATTGTGACGACATGACCATCATGCTTAGCCTTTGACAAAGGCTTGGTTAAAGGATCATCAATGTTGTCATCTGTCCCAACCTTACAAATGTCAATTTCCTTTCTGTCCACGTAATCTCTAATTACATGATATTTCCTAAGTACATGTCTAGACTTATTACTAGACTTGGGCTCTTTTGCTTGAAAAATAGCCCCACTGTTATCACAATAAATCGTGATAGGATCCTTGGCAGTAGGGACCACTGTTAGTCCTTCCAGAAATTGCCGAATCCAAACAGCTTCCTATGCAGCTTCAGACGCTGCAAGGTACTCTGCTTCTGTTGTAGAATCCGCTGTAACGCTTTGCTTGAAACTCTTCTAGCAAACAGCTCCTCCATTCATCATATAAACGTAGCCGAATTGGGATTTCATATCATCCCTATCTGTTTGGAAACTGGCATATGTGTAACCCTTTACACGTAACTCAGTCTCGCCTCCAAACTGTTGGAGCCAGTGTCCTCCACAGTTAGTGCAATAACATAAATAAATCTCTGTAGGTTCACAGGGTATAGTTCGTATAATAATCAGTTGATTAACGTTTATCAATAACGGTTGGCTTGCTAGATAAGTTTGACGTTATTGTCATACTGATGGCGGTAATCAACTGCTCCCTAAAAGTCACACCTATTGGATGTGTTCGAGAGATATGATTATTTGAGAAAATAATTATATTGATGCCTTATAATATGACTAAAAGGTTAGTCAGTGTTTTTGACTAAACGGTTAGTCAATGTGATGATAAAAAATTATTTAATACAAATTAAATAATGTTGTTTAGCCGAATTAACAGTAATTCGCGATTAAATATAAAAGGTTATATTTAATTGTCATATATATTGCAAGCTAAATTAAATATAACCTGATATGTTGAATTAGTAAAATTGTAAATATACGGATATTTATAATTAATAATATACGGATATTAATTGCAATATATTAATAGCTAAATATGAACCGAAAATAAAGTATTATAATACTCTAAAATTTCGGCCATATAGAGGGTTTTTAGGAAAGAAAATACCTTTTCCTAATTACACTAGGATACCTTGTGATAGGGGACTATATAAAGGAATTGGTTTCCCTATTTTAGTTTTGCTTGAAAAACCTAATCACAAGTTGAGCCTCCACCATCACATAATTCACAAAAGAGTTCTAGCAATCTCAAGGCATATCTTGTTCCATCTAGGGTGTTTTGATTAGGAGAATACCTATTTTGGTATTTGTTCTTAGGCCTTTATCGCAAGGACTAAAGTTTATTTCTTAATCCCTTCGTCTTATGCAATTTTGTTTATGACTATTAATCATATAAGTTAAATTTCATTATAATCCTGTCGATTTAAAGGGTTGTATACGGATGCAATTCCCACAAGTGGTATCAGAGCTTTAGGGCTATGAATTTTTTTTTATATGATTTTCAAAAAAAAAAATTTGAATTGCATAATTTTTAATAAAAAAAAAATTTCGGTGCAAATTTTTTTTGGCCGTGTGATTTTTGTTGTTGTTCCATTCGATTATTGTATTATTATTTTAATAGGTTAAGATGATAATATGAGAATTTGTAGATGTTTAGGATTCAATACTGATTGAATTAAAACGGGAATGGATTTGGTTTGATTGTTGATGAACATCAATTTGTGCTTCATATTTTCGGTATCAATGTTTAATAATGATTAGATATTGCTAGTTTGTACCGATCTAGTTAATATAAGCAAAATCGATTTTTCATCCGTTCAATTTTTTTTTTTTGCCACTGTTTCGGCTGCTGTACATAATAAAAAAAAAAAAAAAAAAAAAAAAAATTTCGTCTTTTTCTCGGCCTGCAGTGCTGTTTTTCGTTTTTTTGTGTTTTTTCCGGTTTTTCTAAAAAACCGTGACAGCTATTTAAAAAATAAAAAAAAAAAAAAATTTTTTTCGTTTTTCCTGACGGTGAACAGTAACCGTACCGGGAATTTTTTTGTTTTTTTTTGTGAAGCGGTTCACATTGATACCATATTATTTTAAAGCGGTTTAAAATAATATCGTTGTAATTCATATTAATTATGAATTTTCATTGGATTTGAATGATATCTCGTGATTAATTACGGAATTATCACGTGATTAGAATGGTGGTTTGGATAATTAATCAATTTAATTTTGCATTGTTTGATTAATTTTTAGTTTATGCTTTTATTATGTTGAATGACGCTTGAATGGTTTATTTTACGCAATTTTGTACAATCGGTTGTAATTTACTAGTGTGGCCTTAGTAGATTATGTTTTCGTAATGAAGGAAACATAGTCTTGGATGTATTATGAGAT
>JAIUZE010000823.1:0-39768 GCA_022085475.1 Heliosperma pusillum | reverse complement strand
ATTTATTGTGACCATCGCATGACTTGACTTGGTTTGTCTGTCGAGTCTCAATCTTATCAATATTATACCGCTAACGGTGAGACGCAAGCCCTAGTGAGCGTATTCGGTTGCCTAAGAGTGTCTTCCCCGAGTCTTTGAATAACATGTTGGTTTCGGATTTGATTTCCACATGATCTTATCATTATATATATGATTGCCTATCTATTCTTATTGTAACTCACATGTATATTCATTTATGCATGATTTTACTTTTGTGTTTCCTTATATGTACGTTTAATGTGATATGGCTGGGAGAACCCGGAGTTACTCCCCACTGATTGTGGCGTTCATGTTTTTCATGAATGAACAGGTTGTTTGCATGGATGGCTTTTTGCTTTGACTATTTTGGGTTCGGGTGTGAGCTAGCGGGCGTTGTCCCTGGAAGTTTCACCTTTAGACGATATTAGCTAATTTTGCTAAACACTTGTTCTTTGATAACATTTTAAGAGACCCCGTCTCTTTGTTGTATTTTGTACTTAGTTTGTAATATTTTGACATTCCTCGTTTTATCTATCTTGCATGTATAAAAGTTTTTAAAATACCGTATTTCCGCATATTATTTCACATGCTTGTATGTTTTATATTTCCGCATTCGCGAGGGTTGTCACAAATACTATTTATGATATAGAGTCATTGCACCCTATTTTTCCGCTTTTATTTACCTCATTTATCTTGACTTGGACGCTCCCTGGGAGCGATTTTTTATGTTTTATCTTCCTCTATGTCTTTTCTCACTTTTATCTTGGTTTTACGGGTAAACCGTCACTTGAGACGGTTTCTAACTTGTTTTGTGTGACCAAGAGGATGATAAGCTTCATGGAGGACCCACAACAGACCCTAGACGGTCCTATCCACCTTCGAGGCCCTACTTGGCATGCCAAAGCCATACCGAGTCAAGGCAAGCCGAACCCAGAAGAATGGAGAAGATTCACTTAAGTCACCATGGCGATAGTGAAGTTACTAGCGTGAGCAAAAGAGGGAAGAATGCGTCGCGGCGTGACACAACCACTACTACAATTTAGCACTTGGGCCACGATAAATCTCGTGGTGCAAGTTCTAAATTTCCGTGGCTAAAGCATATTGTCACGGGTATACCTTTCGTGGCCCAAGTGGTCGTGGCTTATTGAGAGCCACGGGAAAAACAATATCGTGTCTAAATTTCAATTTTTAGCCACGACTTTTACCGTGGCTAATAACTCCCGTGGCTAAAAAATTATTCCCGTGGCCAAAAATTATTCCCGTGGCTAACGAGATATATATGAAATAAATTAATATAATGAAAAATATTATTATTTTTTCACAATCAAATATTTTCACATATTGAATTATGCAGGGTCGTATACTTGATTTGCTAGTTTAACTAATTCATCCAAACGTCATTTCGTGTCACCAATAATACACTTGTACAGATCGGAGAAGCTTCCCAGGAGGTCACCCATCTCATGACTACTCTCATCTGAGCACACTTAACTGTGGAGTTTTTATGATGATCTTCAAAAGATGAAAGTTAACATTTGTTGGTATAATTAGAACTTTGAATTCTTTTAAAATGATTGTTGTCTTTCAAAAACTATATTAACTATCAGTCGAAGATAAAAGTGTTACTTGATTTACATATTTTTGCTGAAAAATACATTAGTTTGGCCAAAACACTTCAGTTTTTGATATTTACTTCCCGGTTAATGATTTTGAGTCGTTGTTTTGGTGAAATCAACAAAAAAAAGTTTTTCTCAAGATGGTAATTTAATCATGTTATCCTTTTTTTCCTTAATTTAGCGACATTCTAATTTTATTTTCTTTCTTTCTAATCTTTTCATTTTTTTTCATACGCAAATAGACGTGAGAAATTATTCTTTTTTAAAAATAAAAAATATAAAATTATTTTTTACAACTTTTAACCAAAAAGTGGTGACTTTATGCCAAAATAAAATAATAACAATTGTTGTACAATAGAATTTCTTATTTTTTCCATTTTTTAAAGCGTAAATAAGAAATTACTCTTTTTTTAAAATTCAGTTTCTATAAATACTTCCTATAAACACATTTACTAAAATAACTCCTTTAAAGTACACTTTAATAAAAAAAACATTTTCTCGATCAACTCTAAATTTTTATGTTACTCCGTCTCTGTTTGAACTTATTATGTTTGTCACTTAACCAATTTAAACTTTGAAACGTATGATTATTTACACAAATGGAGAATAAGTTCATAACCAGTTAGAATAAGTCACCTGAATTGCATTTGTAATCAAATTTTTATCAAAGTGTATTTTACAAGAGTAATTTAAAAAAAAATTAAAAGTGTATAATTTTAGGAAAAAAAAAAGATTATAAAAAAAAGTAACTTCCAACTTATTATTTTCTAAACTGATTTCATATTATACTTGATCGATTCTTTATTCAAAATATTTATATTATTTACAAAACTGATTTTAAATTACTGATCGCTTATTTTCAACATATTTTCAACATACCCCGTGATCGATTATTTTCAACATATTTTTTTTCTTTTCTTTATTCATTTATTAATTTTTTGAAGATTATCTTTTATTTTCATTTTTGTAGTGAACTTATACTATTTAATCATTTTTTTTTATCTAATTCCTTTTTTTTTTTCTAAAACATTAATCGAAATTTATTTTGCTCATCTCTTTTTTTCTATTAAAAATATTAGAAATAAAGTTATATATCAATTTTTGAATGAGATATTTTCATAAAATATTATGTTTTGATTTCTAAATTAGAGATAATAAATAACTAACTTATTTAATTTAATATGCTATATTTTTAAACGTTATAAACCCTTTTTTGAATATTTTTCAAGATTAGAAATTTTAAATTAAAATTAATAAAACAAATTAACATAAATTCACAATTTTCATAAACATAAATATTTATGTCGATAAATTTTTAAATTATCCTTGTTATGAAAGAAAACGATTAAAAATTCTGATTTTTAATAAAATAAAAAAGCAATACCAATTTTTTTATATAATTTTACAAAAGTTTCAATCTTATTAGATAAAATAAAAGAGTACCAAATTTTTATTAAATAATTAAATATTTTAAAAAATTTATATTTAAATATTCATTGATATTATCTATATTTGTCTAAATTTCATTCAGCATTTTTATTTTCTTTTTAAAAACTAGGTTTACGTTTTACTTAACATAAATATATCTTGATTCAAGTCTTGAGAGATTTAGCCACGGTGTTTCTTAATTCGTGGCTAAGCAAATGCATTGTCATGGACAAGAGGTATGTCGTGACTAAAATTTTTTTTGGTCACAGAACAACTCGTGGCTAGATATACTTTTGCCACGGGTCTGATATAGTTCATGGCTAAATTAATTATTAGTCACGGTTGTTGCCAAATTCGTGGCGCAAGTGACTTTTTGCCACGGGAAAAACATTCCCGTGGCATAAAATTTTTCTAAATTATTGAAAGAAATTTTTCCCGTGGCTAAGCAAAATTAAGCCACGAATTATAAATTTCCGTGGCATAAAGCGTGGCCCAAGTGTTAGTTTGTTGTAGTGAGCCCTCACGGTTGTGAGCTATATCATAAAGACGAGCCTCGTAATGCTCGATACGTTGCGGGCGTGACAACAATGTCACGGGCATGACAAGCTAAGTCACGGTCGTGACATGCATCTCACAGTCGTGACAAAGCTCACAAAATTGAGCCTGCTTCTGCCAGCCAGGTCGAGGGCGTGAAACCTCAAGTCGCGGGCGTGACTTAGCTCATAAAAGTATGCTCATTTTGTGCAAAACAAGTCGCAGGCGTGACTGACAATGTCACGGTCGTGACTTACCTGGTCACGGTCATGAGTTTCCCTGTCACACCCGTGACTTCACCGAGGCCCATTTATCTTCCAAAGCGCGTACCTCCTCTTTTTTAAACCTATATGTACCCCCTCTTATGTAATTAGAGGGCACGAAACCCTAGACATAGATACGTTAGATTAGATTTGATTAGTCCTCTAATTAGTTTAATCCTACTTCAAATTCTTCCTTAATTAGTTTTAGATCTAGTCTTGTAATCGGATTTCTTGGGTTTATTTCTAAAGATTAGTGACAAAGTCTTCTCCTTTATTCAAGATTTACTCTTTATTTACGTTAACGTCATTCCTTAATTAGTTGGTACATTTCTTAATCTCTTTTATTCCGTTGTTATCTTCAATTAGGCTTGTCAATCTTTAATTTTCGGCAAAGGATACTTCTTCTAGCTAACACATGGTCCACTTCAAGATGGTAGATACAAACAAGGATAATATCACTCAGCATAATCAACAAACAATGTAAAACCTAAAAAACGTCAAGTACACTAAAGACTACCATCTTAGGTCCTTAAGACTACCCATATCTCATTCATTATTCAATAGTCAAGTTATTTAAGGTTGGGGTACACGAATGTGCATCGGGAACGTTGTTGTTCTGATACCAATTGTGACACCCTATGATTTTGCAATAGAGTAAACACATAGATTGCAGCGGAAAATAAGAGATTCTAAAAACTTTAGAAGCAAAACCGTGAATGTCACTTTATTATAAAACTAAAACTTAGTTTAATAAATCATTTATACAATTTGTAACTCAAGTAAATACAAGGAATCCCGTTCCCTTGATAAATACACAAATGAGATAATAAAACTCGAGTTTTTCCCAGCCATATCACATTAAAACATACAAAACAAAAGCATATAAGTAGTCATTATCATCACCATACACAAACATTATCATCATCATATATAAACAATATCATCATCATATATAAACAATATCACCATCATATATATATATATAATCTTCATGCCAATTCTAATGATAACATCTCTTATTAGCGTCATAAGCATGTGCAAATCAATACAACATATTCATCATATTATCAAGACTAGGGAAGACTCACCATGGTAACTATATCGCTACTAACGGCTTGCATCTCACCGCTAGCACCCATATAACTGAAGAAGTTAGGGACGTAACACACACAAGACCATAATAGGCATCCAACAATCCAATACACATCCAACAACCATCATATGATGAAACATACTCTCACGGTAAATGACACATACTAGCATATGTACTTTGCAAGACAAGTCAATGTAAGTCGACAGGATAAACGTTTACCTGAACCGTATACAATAAACATTTCATATACTCATGACCAAGACGAATAAGTCCACGGGATAAACATTTCTCTGAACCGTATACAATAAACATTTCGTATACTTAAGACTCATTTCCTCCCGGTAGGATGACGATAATGTAATACGGTCCTAGTCTAAACCTGGCCAGACTCTCGGGACAAGACGTGTACCCGAATCGACATGCGATAAAAAGTTTGCATCCAAGACTCGATCAACCCAATCGACGTTGAGTACCCCAAATTCAGCTAAACTACGCGAAAGAGGCAAAAATAGTACAAGCATTATCTTCCGGCCAAAACTACGCGGAAGATAAGATTTAATGAACAAGGAAGTACGCTACATGCAATGACACCACCTCGTAAGGATACAACATTTGACGGCCAGGTCGATCATTGCATTGCGTTCGCCTCCCAACAACGTCGTCATATCCCTACTAACAAATGCATAAGCAGCAACGGTGTACTCACATCGCTCCGACATTAAATCTAACAAGTATAAGGGTAAAACCAATAAATGAGAGTTCAATATCATCCAATAGACAAGACTCAACCAAGTACTCAAGGCATACATGACTCAAGTAAGGGGAAAATCCAAAAACAACGTCACTAAGCATGTGAGATATTATATGGTTTATACATAATTATTCAATGTCATTCCGTAGGATTATAAGGTAAAAAACCCGTATCCCATGTGAAGTTACAAGAGAAATGAGAGGAAAGGCAACATGGAGGTCCCCAGCCAGTCAGGCAAAGAAACGGTTGGGCGACCATGCTATAACAACAGAAAACCAAAGAACAACAGGGAGTTCCCAGCCGGTTAGCTAACCGGCGACCAGTTGGCCGGTTGGGACCCCAAGGCTTCTTCGTCAATATTACCTTATTAGCACTCAAATTAAGAAATCCTTCAGTAAGTAATGATACCACGGATTCCCTTAATCCAAATATTCAAAATCCACCTTTTCCCGAAAAATAACAAGATTATAAGGCATGACCGAAATTCTTGAAAATTGTTGATACCTCAGTTCTACACCTTCCAGCGACCACCCAGTGATGATTGGGTCACATGTTTGGTACGCCAAATGATATATGACAATTCGTAAGTTTATCGTCAAGTGATTGCTCAAACACTTGTTTCTACCCCTTGGTCGTCATCTACGCACCGATATGGTCGTTTTGACAGTCATTAAAGTTCATTTGGAATCCAAGTCGAAAACCGCTTCATTTTCTAGAAACCGTTTTAAAATGCCGAGTCGGAATGCTCTAGAATATTCTAAATATTTATTAAATCTTCAAATTATATCTTTTTTGGAAAAATATATCTCGTATTTTTTCAAAAGGAAGTATAGATTTATTGCAATTCCATAACAGAAATGTGGAAATCTTTCTTCCGCAGGAGGAAAACTCTGGGGAAATAACGCAGCAGGTGCTGCGTCCCTTTGGAGGATCACAGCTCCTGCTGCGCCCCTTCTCCAACCTGTTTTCTCTGTTTCCAGAATATTTTTGTTATTTTTTCCAAAGTTTGAGTTATTGCAAAACTCGTCAAAATTTCATGTATAAAAATACACCTTTTATCTCACTTTTTGGCACGGGAGTGTTCCGCCCTTCTCTTCTCTCTTAGCATTCTAGACTTTGCTCTAAGCTTTCGACACCTACGTACTTGATCAATCGACCACATAAGCTCAGATCTTTCTGGGTACCCGTCACGTTGCATGACCGACCACTTTTACCACTCCACAATCAACTATGTCAATCAATCAATTTAAATCCTCTAACGAGGGCATTTTCTACGTACATTCAAGTCGAGAAATCACTAAACGTTAACTTAGTTAATCTTCTTTCGTCAAACATGTAAGTTTGAGGGTGTAAATCCCATATTTTTATTTGTAATTATTTTTTCAGCTCAATTAATGTAAGATTCACATCAGAAGTAAGTTCAAAACCGATTTTTAAAACAAAACCTTTTTACAAAACCTTTTTAGCAGACATCAGACGTCGAGAAGAAATGCAGTAACATTTGCGCCTAGAAGAACCGCAGCGCATGTTGCGCCTCTTCCGGAGGCTGCCCTGCTCCTGCTCTTCTTCTTCTTCCTCTGGTTCCTGCGATTTTTTTCTTTTTTGTTTTCGTATTTTCTTTTCTTCTTACATAAACCATATTTCAATATTATCTTTCATATAAAACGTTTTGTTCTCGACCTAAATTTCTAATAATTCGATATTAGCGGGTTTTCGTCTTTAAATTAAAATTGGGTCTTAGAAATTCGATTTGTTCATATCAAGTCTCTGCAATTCGTTATTGATACAAATTATAGTGTAAGTAATATGTTAAACCACTTCTACTCGAGTTATAGGTCAATAATCAATCGTAAATATACAAAGGAATGTTAACTACTCGCGATTCTGACTTCACAGTCAGAATTCAGCTCAAGAACAGACGCAATGAGCCCTGCGCCTCATCCAAAGGACCCAGATGTTGCTACGCCTCTTCTGGGTTGACTCATGTCCCTGAACTTCCGTTCTCGCTTTGACGTAGCCTTAATTACGTAATTAACTAACTATTAGTCGTAATATCGCTCTTAATCTGTCACTTTTAGTTTTCAAATCTTTTCTTTTTCTTCAAATTTCCGTTTCGAATATATTTCTGACGTGGATCCTGTAATTCATTCTAATCCTTTGTAATCTTATTTAATCATTGTAACTGTATGATTTTGCTTCTCTCTCATATGTAGTTAATTCTAAATCCCGAATTTCAACATAATTAAGTGTTAATTACATGCTCATCGACATAGTCTAATTCACATGCTAGGATTAAAATGTTGGATGTTGCATTGCATGCATATAATCGATAACATATCAAATACGACCATTTTCCTAATCAGTAGTAGAGGCCGCTATCGAGGCGGGCGGGATTAGGTGTTCGATTAAAGAGCTTTCTAATACGTACCCTCACATCTTACTCCTGATCTCTGTGAACATCCGTGTTCATTGGCATCCACGAGAGTCATCCTAGACATAGAATGCTAAGGGTAATGAGTTCTTAGTGTTCATTTCATCACTCTATGTCTTGACATGGCATAAAGTATTCAAACAGTTCCAATTTCCCGTAAAAATTGGTGGCGACTCCTTAAATGCGTATTTTTACGCTTGTCCTTCCAAGCGCACCCCTCCGTGGTCCCCCATGTACCACAAATATCGTATGGCCTCAGCATACCGTTATAATGCCACAGACTCGGGTTTGATGGCTTGGTATGATAACCCACCCTTTAAGCCAAAACCATTTTAAATGCACTCATCATACCGAAATAATGCCTGTATAAATGTGTATAACCTATACATGATCAATATTTTGTAAATGAAACCACGGCGAAATTATCAAAAAACATAAAATCCTTTTCAAAACTGTAAAGCATTTTTGAAGGTGGCCTTAAGTAGCGCAAAATGAGTCGAAACTCTGCCCAATGTCCACTCAAAATCGTCTTTTCTCCACTTCGAGTCGTCACTCCTACAACCACACTACGGTTGCTTAGGATAAACATTTCAAATCTTGTGATTTTCAAAACTTACATAGCACAATGGCACTTTCCCACTTCACAAGTCGAGTCCTTTTGAGTAAATGTGCTAGAATGGTCGATCGTGTTTTGATTCGTCGTCGGTCTCTTGCTCAGTTTTCAAGATGCCAGGAACTAGCCAAGCAACTGTTCATCTAGCCGATCCAAACCCGAATGGTAATGATCTAATCCTAGCTACGCTTATCCGTCTCCAAACAAGTCAGGACCAAGCTTATTCTCGCCTCAATGCCATTGAAGGCCGAATAGTTGTCGTAGAAACTAGACTTCCTCCTACAGACATTCCTGATGCTAGTGTGCATGATAACCTCCCACCCTTTGTGGGGCAACTAAAAGTCGATCCCCCACCAGTTCTTACTGAAGCTGAAAAGCAACTCCAATACCTGGAGGAGCAACTAATGTTCCTCTTAGGGGGATGATATCTACAGGTAAAATAATCGCAAATATGAAGCCGTAAGTACTCAATTGCCAAGCAACTTCAACATGACTGACATCCCAAAGTTCAAGGGGCATGAGAACCCTTTGAATCACATTCGTGCCTTCAAAGATTATATGTCTATCAAAGGCATCAAACCCGAGATGTTCCTAAGGATCTTTCCTTCATCTCTCGACATCAATCCTAAGCAGTGGTTCTATTCTTTAGAACATAAGAAAATTGTAACCTGGGATGATGCAGCATTTGAGTTTGCCAAGCAGTACATAGACAATGCTGAGATTCAAGTCAATATGCATACTCTAGAGGTTCTTACCCAAAATGAGAAAAACAGTTTCACCGACTTCCTTAGTAGGTGGAGGAAGACTACCACACAACTTGTTCAACGTCCAAATGAAGCTACTCTTGTGGAAAGGTTCGTGGACAATTTGAGACCTGTTTATGTAAACCACTTGAGATACCAAAACATAAAGTCTTTCAAAGACTTAACTATGCTAGGAACAAGAATTTGAAGATGATATCTGAAAGAAGCTCTTGTCCAAAACGGTAGGTCGCGGATATCAAGACTCAACGAGTCGTTCTTATGGCTCTACTAACAAGACCGATGAAGTCAATCGTGTCGAATCCTCTAAAAAGAACAGCCCACAAAGGAAATTCACAAGCTGTAACACCCCGGCCCAAACCTTGGGTCGGCAGCGGTCACTCATGATAGCTCTCCAGGCTGTGTATATGGCCCACAGATCAACACGGGTCCTTTCCAGCGCATTTTGTCCTCACTCATGCACATCCCGGGAACCTTCCCAGGAGGTCACCCATCCTAAGACTACTCTCAGTTAAGCACGCTTAACTTTTGAATTCTTTTGCATGGACAACCAAAAAAGAAAGTGCACTTTGTTGATATGAGTAGTACTTATAATCCTTTTAAGCATTAGTCATTTAAACTTACCAATGGACCTCTTCAACAAATGTGGGGTGTTACAATCACCCCCACTTGAAGAACGCAACGTCCTCGTTGCGCCTCGGAGCATAACCGCTAACCCAGAATCCTCCCCCGCTAGGTGGGTGATCACAATGGAGCGTATAACAACTGCCTCCAGGAGCGTATAAGAACTGCCTCCATAACCACACGGTCGCACGGTTGCTCTGATACCATTTGTAACACCCTGGCCCAAACCTTGGGTCGGCAGCGGTCACTCATGATAGCTCTCCAGGCTGTGTACATGGCCCACAGATCAACACGGGTCCTTTCTAGCGCATTTTGTACTCACTCATGCACATCCCGGGAACCTTCCCACGAGGTCACCCATCCTAAGACTAATCTCAGTCAAGCACGCTTAACTTTTGAGTTCTTTTGCATGGACAACCATAAAAGAAAGTGTACTTTGTTGATATGAGTAGTACTTACAATCCTTTTAAGCACTAGTCATTTAAACTTATCAATGGACCTCTTCAACAAATGTGGGGTGTTACACAAGCATCAGTGATACATATTCCAATGCCTTGAAAAGGTTGATACAGCAAGGCAAGCTCGAACCTATAAGACCTACGCCTGATTTAGAGAAGAAAACTAGATTCTGGGATGAGAATGCATACTGCGAATATCATAGAGGCAAAGGACATGATACGGAGAAATGCTACAAATTGATGCATGTCATTCAAGATATGATTGAAGATGGTCGTGTACCCGGCCATACCTCCTGGAAACAAGCCTAACAATACCCAAAATCCTCTTGGAGTTCTGATGATTAAAGATGAAGAATCCATCTTGGATTGATCACACCTCATCCCCCCAGTCGAGATGAGGCTCATATGTTGGAGGATGAAGGAATATATTCCACCATTTCTCCTACCATCGACGACTTTATCGCATGGGCTAAGAGTGTAAGTAGGCAAGTTTCAAAGTTTGTAACCGTTGTAGCATCCCTACGCACTCCAGGCGCCGCGCCCCAGGAATGCGTACCACGAGCTCCAGTTCTATCTCAAGAGTCTAAGATGCAAGAGGTGATCATAAAATGTGATAATCTAGTCGAGCAAATAATCACTTTGGCAGCCGAAATTGTCAGATTGAGAGAACTCAATACCGTCAACGGAGTATGGGCAGATGAGGATGAATACCTCACCAAAAATTATCAAGTCAAAGATAGTGAAGATATAGTCAAGGCTAGCAAAGATCAAGATATAGACTATCTTACTCGTTCAGGGCGTCCTTATCAAAATGTCTCTCAAAATGGTCCTACCATTAATGGTCCATTTGCTAACACCAATGTCGTCACCCCAAATGATGGCGAAAATACATCTACGGACCATCTACTGAATCAACTACAGAAGACAAAGGCTAATCTTTCAGTCTGGCAGTTAGTTGCGAGCTCATTTCCCCATCGCCAAGCTTGTTTACAAGCATTGACAAAAGTAAATGTAGCGCACGACTCTACACCTTACGACGTAGTCAACTTAGTCCTCCAAGACTCAATTAAGATAAGTAACCCAGATACGTTTTCAGATGAGGATTTGCCTCCTTTCGGTGCCTGTCACAATCTTGCTCTATATATCGCAATCACATGCCTAAAGAAGAACGTACCAATGACTTTGGTAGATGATGGCTCCGCAGTCAACGTCATACCACTAAAAACATCACGTAAGTTGGGCATGAAAAAATCAGATTGGGCTCCTACCAACCAAGGTGTTCGAGCATATGATGGAAAACGACGTAAGGTAGTAGTGCTAGTCAACCTCATCATAGCCACTGGGCCGATTGAGCGAAATGTTAACTTCCAGATTGTGGACATCGAAGCATCTTTTAATATACTTCTAGGGAGGCCTTGGATTCACGCTTCTAAAGCGGTAACATCCACCTTGCACCAGAAGATCAAAATTCCTCTAGATGGCAAAGTAGTGACGATCACTTCATCACCTATCAAGGTTGTAATAGAGAAAATGTCCTGCAACCAAGTAGTCATAGATCCAGTATATGAGCTCGGAGGATTTCAGAGCATAAATCGTAGAGAGTTGATAACATCAAATTGAGTCGTGTCATTTAGGGTAATTTAGTTACTTATTAATGTTAATTTATGGGTCTTTAGTATTCCTTTTGTATTAAGTACTTATCTTAGTCTTTTGTTGTAATTTCATTTAATTAGATTATTTTGGAAGGTTATTGATGTTAAGCATTGAAATGTATGCCAATAAGGTGCACATTTGCGAGGTTTTGGTTGTTGTGTGTCATTTTGGAAGCATTGGCATGCAAAAACAAGACCAAAAATGAAGATTTGAAGTATCGATTTTCCAAGGGTCAACTTCAAACGGGTATATCTTGAGTTCTAGAGCTTGTATCTATGTTAGGTCAAGTGGAGGTGATAGTTTATTCTCTTAGCTTTCCAACGGTAGGTTGCACGCCCCAAATGACCAAGAAACGAGAGAGATATGGATCTCACAAAAACAGGCTGAAACGCTGACCGCGCCACACGACGCTGCCGGCATCCTGTGACACCGACGGCGTCCACCGGCGCTGCCAGTGTCCGACACTGCTGGTACGCGACTATTTTCCCGCCTTCTTGTTCTTTGAAGCCCATTTCTCAAGGCCTCTAGGTTTCCGAGAGGCAAGGGTATAAAAGAGCAACAAAAGAAGAGAGAGGGAGGAAGAACACAACACATACTCTCATATCATAATTGAATCTGATACTTTGTTCTTCATCTTTTGGGTATCTTTTAGTTGAACTTATTATTATTTGGGTTGTAATTTATTAGTAATGGAAGGCTAATCCTTCAAATACTTCGTGTAATTTGAACAAGTTCACACCTTTAGTATTGTAAGACTCTTTGGATCTCTTCCTCTTTAGTTAATGCCATTTTCTCATGTTTAAATTCCATTGTTGAATGAATTATTGTTGAGACTAACCATCTTAGCAAGTGTTTGTTTAATTAGTGCTTTGTCTAGATAAATTTGGTTAATTTGTCTTGACATTGTTGAAGCAACCTTGAAAGATTGTAACTTTGGTTTAAAAGTTGGAATCTTTTGGGTGGATTTTGGTATATTGTGTGATTAGAACATGGTTTAATGTTTTATTACATGATTCTAGCTTGTTTCTTTGGTTTTGTTCTTAAAGCTTGCATCTTTGATTTGGGCTCATGTTTTAATGGGTGTAAATTGGGGTGTAAAGGGTCATTCTTGTTTGATTTAATCTATGTTGACTAATTTCTTAGAAACTTGTATTAGATAACTAGAGAAGAGAGGAAAGGAAGAGTCTTTACTTTGCTAATTGTTGTGTTACTTGGGATAATTGCACTAAGTACTTTTCTCATATTTGATTTCTTGCATAGAAGGTGTTTGTTCTATTGTCTAGCCTAGAATTTCATGTTTCAATGTGAGTCATCTTTTTAGCCAAATTTCTTCTTATATGTTAATCTACATGTTTTCTCATTGTGAATGTCATTGTTTGTGATTATTAGCAATTAGTGTCTTAATTAGTAATTAATACCTTAATTAGTGTTTAGTTTCTTAATTAGTGTCTTAGCTAATTGTTTAGAGTCTAGATTTAGCTTAATTTGGCCTTTTCTTGGGTTCGACCCTATTCTTACCATTTACTACCTTATTTAAGATAGTACGTTTGTTTAAAAGATATAAATTGTTATTTGATCGTAGCTAATTAGCGGATTTAACGACACGCGGATTAGCCTCGTCAAGAGTGAATTGGCACCTCTATACTTCAACCCATACTCCAACTTAGTGGTCAACCACATACTCAAATCCTAGGGATACTTCCCAAGAATACCATTGAACCCCATCAGTAAGAGTACTTTTGCACCTTACAAATACGGGAATTCCGGAAAGATACCATTAGATTGGGGTACAAACCCACAAAGGAAGAAACACTAGAAATGCTTACTCAAGTCCAAAATCGTAAAGATAGAGGAATCCAGATGCGACCGTATCTCCCTACTCTGAATGAATACTTCGTTACGGAGGGGATTCAAGAATACTTTTCACGGGTTTCCCGAACCGTGGCACTATAAGGGAATACAAATAGTAGGAATCGAGGTTTTCCACGATTGCTACTGTATCCCCTCATAAACGGGTCCTACCGTCAAAACCCATCAAACACCTTGTTTAGACGAGCAAGCTGTTAGTCTTCTGTGTGGAGAAGATACATTTGTCAGAGCTGCACAAAATGAGATCATTAACGAGATACTTCAGGATGATCATTTCAACCCTACAACATTGATCACCGACGCTGGCTCAAGTTAGCCAAAAGGATGGAGAAAGTCGATCAAGTAGACTAACAATCAAGGAAAGCTCTTCAAGGTCACTACAGGAGAAGGAGAGATGTTCACAGGGGAACCAGGAGACAATGAGTTTGAGTCAGAGTCAGAGTCGGAGTCGGAGTCGGAGTCTGAGTCTAAGTTTAGCGAAGTTCCTAGAGACTCTCCTCCTATCGTCACCCCTCATCCCTTTATTTCTCCTAGCGTAGCATCGAATAATAACAGAAGCTTGGGGAATGTCCCAACAGTTGTTCCCTTACCGCCACTGACTACTAAACATTTGGCCTCCTTGGTTCAGCTATTTTCAAAATTTAATATAAGTAAATCGTATTCTGCTTAGTCCTTGTGCTTTTCTGAATGCAATTCTATTTACGATGATAATGAGGATGATCCTGACCCACCCTCAATCGAATTATCTCCCTATATAATTAAAGAAATACTACAAGAGGGGGAAATGGCACCAGTCGTAGAAAATACCGAACCCATCGACGTATGAACCGAACTAGAACCCCGAGGACTTAGGATAGGGACAACTTTAAATCCGATCGAAAAGGCCAATCTCGTCGACCTCCTACACGAGTTCAAAGAAGTTTTTGCTTGGTCTTACAGCAAGGACATTCCAGGGATCAACAAAGATATTGCAGAACACCAAATTCCAATCAAACCAGGCATCAAACCTGTAAAGGAGAAGCTTCGTCGAATGAGGACTGAGTGATCTATTAAGATCAAAGAAGACGTCGATAAGCAATTCAAAGTCGGGTTCATCAATGTTTCCGAGTACTCTGTCTGGGTGGCTAACGTAGTCCCTGTACCCAAAAAGGATGGGTGAATCCGGGTTTGTATTGATTTTAGAGACTTGAACAAAGCAAGTCCCAAGGACAATTTCCCTTTACCACATATCGACATATTGGTAGATAATAAATCAGATCACATGTTTTTATCCTTCATGGATGGGTATGCCGGGTATAAGCAGATCAAAATGGCCAAGGAAGATATGCATAAGACAACTTTTGTCACTCAATGGGGACATATTGCTACACGGTTATGCCATGTGGGCTAATTAATGCTGGAGCTACATATCAACGTACCACGACTACATTGGTACATGATATGATGCATAAAGAAGTAGAGGTGTACGTAGATGATATGATTGTCAAGTCCAAGGATAGGATGAGACAAATCGACAACCTTCGCAAATTCTTCCTCAGATTGCGCAAATACAACATGAGACTCAATCCTCAGAAATGTGCATTTGGAGTAACATCGGGCAAACTTCCGGGATATGTCGTCAGCCAGTGGGGAATTAATTGATCCATCCAAGATCAAAGCCTTAATCAAAATGCCACAGCTAGAGGAGGTTAAAGGATTCATGGGCAAGGTATAGTATGTGAGCTGGTTCATATCGAAACTCACTACGATCTGCGAACCTATTTTCAAAAAGCTAAATAAAACAGATCATACCATATGGGATGACGACTGTCAAAAAGCATTTAACATGATTAAGGATATATTGGCTAAGCCACCAGTGTTAATGCCTCCTCAACGAGATCAACCTCTTGGTTTATATCTCACAGTCACAAAAACAGCCATGGGGGCTATGCTTGCACAGACTGTTGGAAAAGAAGAAAGAGTTATCTACTACCTTAGTAAGAAGTTCTTAGAATATGAGTGTAAATACACACCTCTCGAAAAGACATGCCCCGTTCTTGTGTGCACAACAAAGAAGCTACGCAACTACATGCTTAGCTACTCGGTCAAGGTGTACTTTAAAATAGACCCCTTCAAATACCTCTTCGAGAAACCCATTCTCAACGGACGTTTGGCAAGATGGACCTTAATGTTGTCAGAGTTCGATCTCAAGTATGTACCTCTGAAATTCATAAAGGGACGCGTCGTTGCTGATTCTTTCGCAGATAATCCTATCAACGATGCCCAAGCATTAGACATGTGGTCATTGCCAGACGAGGACATACTACAGCCTTGTGTAGACTCGTGGGACCTTTATTTTGCTGTTGCATCAAATTTAAGAGGATTTGGAGTGGGAGTATTGATCTTTTCTCCTGAAGGTGAGCATATCAACTATCTGTCAAACTCGACTTCGAGGTGCCAAATAACGCCGCAGAATGTGAAGCTTGCTTCATTGGCCTACAAGCAACAATCAGTTTAGGCATTAAGAATCTTCGAGCTCATGGAGAATCCTCCTTGATCATTAACCAACTTACAGGATCATGGATAATTCGAAGTGAAAGTCTAGCACCCTATCGGGCTAGGATAGATTACGTCGCCCAATTCTTTGATCAAGTCACTTATCTACATCTACCTCGCGAAGAGAATCAGTTTGCAGACGCTCTTGCAAAACTTGCAGCCTTGATCAATATGCCAGATAACATGATCGAAATGCCTTTATGCATCAAACGGCGGTCATAGCCAGCCTATGTGCAACAGCTTACAGATAAAGAAGAAAACCCAAAGGAACCAAGGTTTCAAACCATTCTAAACTTCAAACTAAATGGTACGTACCCACCAGAAATAGAAAAGAGGGGACAACGCGCCATACGCCTCCTAGCCTCTCAATACCTGCTCGTGGAAGGAGAGTTGTACAAAAGAACACCTCTTGGTGACATCTTGCGTTTCCTTGATCATTTGCAAGTACAAAAGATAATGGAAGAAGTTCATGATAGAGAATGCGGTCCCCACATGAGCAAACCCATGATGGCAAAGAAAATTACGCATCTACGATATTACTGGACGACAATGGAGTCAGATTGTATTAAGTACGTCAGAACTGCCATAATTGTCAGATCTTTGGGAATGTGCAACATGTTCCTCCCTCGATGTTTTACACCATGACCTCTACTTGGCCATTTTCTGCTCGGGGAATCGACATCATTGGAAAGATCACTCCAGCCAGAACAGGAGATCACTGTTTCATTTTGGTTGATATTTGATTATTTCACTAAATGGGTCGAAGCAGCATCCTACACTAGTCTCAACGCTAAAACTGTGGCAAAGTTCATACCAACCAATATCATCTGTCGATATGGTTGTCCACATGAAATCATCAGTGATAATCGATCACATTTCCAAGCTGAAACTGAGCAATTGTTAGCCAAATACAAAATCAAGCATCATCATTCCTCGTCTTACAGACCTCAGACTAATGACGCGGTAGAGGCAGCTAATAAGAATGTCGTCATAATCCTCAAGAAAATGATCCACAATTACCACGATCGGCCAATACACCAGTCTCCGGTGAACGAACCCGGAGTACTTCTTGCCAGGAAGAAGAAGGGCGTCCCCACTCGCGCCAGTCAAGTCAACCTCTCTCTCAGTGTCAGAAGGCTCCCTAAACATCGACCGTGGAGGATTGATGGGGAACGTGAAGGTGTCAGGAGAGCACTGCCGAGTCAAACGCACGCCCAGGTACCACAAAGGTTCCATGGGCGTCCTCAAGAGCAGCTGAACTGAGCTCCTAGGACCTTGGGAGGACTACCCGGACACGAAAGCCAGAACGTCCGAGTAGTCCCCCCAAGGTCTGGGAACCCACTAAAACTAAGAAACAAAAGGGTCATTCCTATGATCAGCTCTAGGTGATGAGATAAGGGGTCATTCCTTTGATCCTTTCCAAATAAAAGACAGAAAAAAAAAAGAATTAGAGGTACTTATGTCCAACTGCAGGGCATTCACGCCCTTCCGACAAATATCATGGGAAGAATGCTGAATCTTCCTACGAGACATTACCCACTCCCTCACGGCTGGGTACGCTGTTGGCTCCAGCCATGTCCTCTTGGGCGCGAAGCCAAGAAAGTAGGAGTACACCCATGCTTGTAAACGAAATATTTATCTTTCAATAACGATGATCTGAAATATTGTTCGTCCAATAACAATATCAAATAAAGTATTGATCTTTCGATATGAAGTATTGATCTTTCGATATGAAGTATTGATCATTCAGTAACAATGCAATATGAAAGATTGATCTTTCAACCAATGCAAAATGAATCATTGATCCTTCAATGAATGCAAAAATGTAGGTTCATACCTCCAACGAGAGCCTAAGACTAACAGTGGCAGGAGAAGTCCCCTTCTCCATCAGCTCTGGTCGAACCATGGCCCTTATATAGCGTGTGAGCACCGCAAAGCCAGGAGTAACCTAGTCCCACTGACCTAGGCTACTCAAGTCAGACAGGAAGGGAAGAAGCTTCGTCGGCAGCCTCTTCCTCTTGTCTCCGAAGTAAATCGAAAGCAAGAACCACCAAAACCAGAGGCGAGCCCTCTGCTCAGCTGTATAAGGAGGAGGAGGCACCATCTCCCGGCCTATCCTCACTCTCGTCGGGGTCTTACCCAAAAAGTAGTCCCTGAAGTAAGAGCTCGGAACCAACCGGGAACACTAGCCGCCCCTGCCGATAAACCTCCTCGCCTCCTCCGAGTCCGCCTTCATGGCTGTCAACGACCACTATAAAGTCTCCTCTCCACACGGATGACCCGAGATCATGCCATACTCCTCCAAAGTGACACCGACCTTTTCAAAAGGCATATGGAAGGTCAAAGTCGTGTCCAAGTACTGGTCAAGAAAGTCCTGAATCAGGCTAAGGTTAGCCCGAATCTTCCTCGCCTTGATCGTCCTCCAAGCTCTGACCAAGTCTCCACGAACTCCTAGCTCGACGATGGCCCTCTCACCCTCCGTTAGTCTCTCGTAGGCCTCCATTATCGTCGTATAGCCAGAGAAGGACCTCATATTCCCAGCATCCTGCATCATTTCAAATCAAAAGTCATCATTTGCATTAAATAAATGATAAATGAAACGGCAAACGGATACGAAGAATGACGAACATAAGCCTACTATACTCCGCGCCGTCCGGTAAGACAAGTGGTTCTCCGCCGCCCAAATGAGATGTCTACCATCTCATTTCTCGGCCCACTCAGGTGCACCCACTAGCTGGCGCCCACCTCATCCTAGTTGGCCCTCCTCGGGACCTCCTCGGCGTCCTCGTCCTCCTCAAACACCTTTGTCGGTATCTCTTCTCGCACATGGGAAGAAGAGGGCTCGGGGTCTACGTCCATATGGGATCCCCCGGACGTAGAAGGAACATCACCTGCAAAACCGAGGCTAGGTCAAGTCGTTTCAAGCATTTTTCAAGACGTTTCAAGTATTTTCAAGCTCTATAAGAAATTTTTCCGGCCAAATTTAGCCATTTCTTCCGAAACCTAAGTACACATGTAAGGGTTGGGTCAAGTCAAGTCTAACTCAAAGCCTAGTCACAGGTTTTAGTCGAAAATTTGGCAGCATTTCGCTATAATAGTGATTATGCCCTAGAAAAGAGTCTTGCAGAAGTTGTCACAAATCAAAAATCCAACACCACAACAAGTTTAGCCATTATACAAGGGTTCTAAAACATCATATTTCATCCAAAATGGACAATAGTAAGGGTGTTTTCGAAGCGGTTTTCGACTTAGCTGTGAAACCGTCTCATTTGCTCAAAACTTGACGAAAACGCAAAAAGAATACATGGTTATGTTACTAACAATGCCAATCATTCATCTATAGTATCAATTTCTATCATACAAATCAGATGAAGGCAAACCCCCCAAATTTTTGGAATATTCAGGGGAAGGAACCCTAATTCCTATTCTAATTCAATCAAAAGCAAGAAATTAAAGCAAAGATAGGATGCATACCTCGGTTAGTCATGTTTTATGGCTCGATTTGATCAAATTTTGATGGTTTTTGGTTGGAATTTGATTGGTTTTTGAGTGTTTTATGTTTAGAAATGTGAGATAGAAGCTTCGTCTGTCGCGCTTTTACTCAGACGCGACACTTGCTGCGCCACTTCCAAAGATCGCAGCTCATGCTGCTCTGATTCCCCAGCTTGCTTTCTCCTTAATTTTAATGTTCGTTAAAAATTTGTTATTTGTGGGCCCAAATCTTGTGCGCCTCTTCTCCGACATCTTATTTCACATGCTTGGTGCTTTTCCAAGACCCATGCTTTGACAGGCTTCAAAACCGTCATATGATGTTGATATCTCAGCAGGGACCCCCTTTCGAACATACAATTTGTAAGCCCGTCTTTTATCATTAGGATGTTGCTCGCCACAACCGAGCAGATCCCCTAGAATGATTCAATCTTGACAAAGACTTCCGTATATCCAGTGTAGCAGTATTTTGCAGATTTCTTTCAATATATATGTTTCCCCGACGAGTGTTCGCCTGAGGACAGAGACATGCAGATCCTCACACATGATATCTTCTCAGCGGCTGGCGAGCCTCATAACGCACCCCATTCAAACAGCATGCGAGCCTCATAGTGCACCTCATTCCAAATAAGAAGATGTCTCAGGTATGAGTCCTTCTTATGGGTGGCGAGCTTTTATACGTATTCTAATGGACTTTAAACGACCCTCCCATATGGTCGACATACTTTAAAATGTTCCTGACGACAGTTCCTTGGTTCAGACCCTTTGAGCCGCCTCGAGTCACCATAGTCGTCAGGTTGTAATCTTCAATGGACCTAGTGAATATACTTTGACTTTCGTCTTGTCCAAGCCTCAGTCAAAGTGGGGGTTCTGTAATTGTAAAAACCCGGATTATTAAAACAAAATAAATACCTTAATAATAAATAATCCATCAAAGTACAAAGATGAATAAGGTAAAGGTGGCGAAAACACCTGACCAATCCGGATCGATACTCAAATCCAAAACTAAACTAATACATTATTAATATTCTCAAACTAGATTAAATCCCTAAACGATTTATTTGTCTTGCCACAAGTCTCTCTATCCCAAGCATCCATACAAGCAGCAACCACTTCAACCTGAGAATGGAGGTCGACAATCAGTCGGGAGTAACTAGGTGCTCTCCCAGTCATGTTTACAACATGCTAAGTATGACAAAACTCCATAATAGAAATAAGTAGATCAATTGTAACATGAGAAATACCACAAGCAATTAATTGCAGTAACCAAGACAAACCTAGAACTCTGACACGAATGACATGACGACTCAACTCTAGATGAGCACAACATACCAAACAGGTGTAATACGACCCACACACAAACTGAAGGCACAAAGATAGTAATAAGCATAGCGAATAGAATGATCGCCGTTAGAGCAATTAACGAACTGCCTCTAACCGCTAGAGCGTATAACGAACTGCCTCTAGCTAATGGAACGTATAACGAACTGCCTTCATCGGTGTGGACCGTATAATGAACTACATCCACTGTGGACCGTATAACGAACTGCATCCACGGTACTATGAATAGCGTATAACCACTGCCTATATGTCTAAGACCTGTAGACCTATACCATATGCAACCACTAGACCATGAGTACATCCAAGACCCAAAATAGCACACGATTCACAGCAACGTAAGGGACAATACTAGCATCAAAGCATAGCGAATAGAGCGAACGCCCGTTAGAGCGTATAACCACTGCCTCTAACTTGCAAGAGCGTATAACCACTGCCTCTAGCTGACGGAGCGTATAACCACTGCCTCCATCGGTGTGGAGCGTATAACCACTGCCTCCATCGGTGTGGAACGTATAACCACTGCCTATATGTCTAAGACCTGGCCAGACTCTCGATGCATTAATTGTACATCGAACAACACTTGGGGACTAGAGCGTATAACCACTGCCTCTAACCAATCCCGACCATAGACCAAAATAAACCCCTAAAGGGTAGCGTTTGTTCATTCCTAATAATATATAACTGATACTACCATCATCTATTGAACCAGCAACAAACAAATGCACAATATAACTGACTGTACAAACCAATGCGTGAATAACGTCACGACTCAACATATGAACAGTATAACTGACTGTCCAACAATGCGTGAACAACGTCACGACTCAACTCAGGAATAGTATAACCGACTGTCTAACAATATAGGAATAAGAACAACCATTACAATATGCAAACATAGCGTTATAGTCCAACTGACTATAACACTACACTTAAACAAGCACAAATAACCAAACGTTGAAGTACCTTTACCTATAACATTACACCTCAAAGGTCATGTTATAGTTCAAGCTACCATAACATAAGACACAGAAGCATATAACATTCAATGTTATAGTACCTCCTACTATAACCTTTAGTTAACCCTAGTGAAGTTATAGTAACTTCAGCTATAACCTTAGTTAAGCATGTCAGGTTATAGTATCATCAACTATAACCTTCACTTAACTTCAGCAAAGTTATAGCACGTTCAGCTATAACCTTCACTCAACTTTAGTGAAATTATAGTAACTACTGCTATAACCTTCACTCAACTTTAGTGAAGTTATAGCACTTCAACTATAACCTTCTATAACCTTCACTTAACTTCAGCAAAGTTATAGTACCTTCAGCTATAACTTTCACTCAACTTTAGTGAAGTTGTAACACTTCAAGCTATAACATTATGCGTGCGAGGTTATAGTACCATCAAATATAACTCTCTTCCGTCACGGGTTAGTCCTCTATAACACCATCATCGAGGGGTCGACTCCAAGGTACAAACTGCCATGTCAACACAACGAGTCTTGTTATAGTACAACACAGCATAACGTCACTTTCAAAGTTATAGCTCAAATAGGTAAAATCAAGGTATCTTACATGAAAAGTTATAGTTTAATAAGCTATAACCTTAATGATGTAAATCAAAACCCTAATTGTTCAACATAATCAAACCTTAGCCTCTCCCATAAGGAGGAGGCCGAAACCCTAGGCCACGGCAACCCCACGGTCGCGCCACCACCAACTACGCTAGGGTTCTCGATTTGAACCCTAGTTCGCGCACCAATAAAAAAATTGAAAATAGAATAACAACATAAACATTAAATGCAATAAAACATGTGAATCATAAGGATACATAACCACACAAACAATTAATCATACAATCAATCAATATATCATGTTAATAATTCACTTTCTATAAACATAATTAAAGGAAAACACTAGTTACCTTTATTACGCATAGAGACCGCAAAATAATCTTCATCTTCATAAAAATGCCATTAATATTGTGCTACAGAAATCATCCTCCAAAAACGGCCCAAACGAAAGACATCTTCTTCTTATTCTTCTTATTTACCCATCAAATATATAAACCCTAAAGGTAGGTCTAAACTCCATACAATCGAGTCCCTTAAAAATAATATGAATAGAATATATTGTAGAGGTAAGAGCCAGGATTGTAAATATATAATTTATATTTGATTTGGATAAAGAAAGTTGCATAACAATGGAGTTAAAGGAAGAAGAATGAAAATAGAGGGGGAAGAGATTTCCAGCGGCAAAACGTGCGCAAGAAACAAAAGAATGAGCAACCTAATTGCTAGTTTAGGGTTTTTCCTATTTATAAGAGAGTTTAAGTGGGCTTTTGACCCATTAGCTCACAAGATGGATTATCCAATTACAAATCGGATTTAGTATAATTAAAACACTTGGAGAGTTCATATAAGAAGAGTACTAATTAAATATAAATAGTAAAATCGTGCACGGACATTTTAACCCTTCCAAATTAGGTAAAAATAGGAAATAACAAAATAGAGATCGCAAGCGTTAAATACGCATTAAATAATTAAACTCGCAAAATAATTATTTTAATAAATAAATTTCCGGATAAAATTTATTATAAAAACACGGGGTGTTACAAAGGGAGAACCTGTTTTCTATGTTTCCAAAATATTTTCGTGATTTCTTTCCAAAGTTTGAGTTATTCCAAAACTCTTTATATTTTCTAGTATAAAAGGAGACCTCTGATCTCTCTTTTTGGCACGCGAGTGTTCCGCCCTTCTCTTCTCTCTTTGGATTCTAGACTTTGCTCTAAGCTTTCGACACTTACATGCTTGATCAATCGACCACGTAAGCTCAAATTTTTCTAGGTACCCGTCACGTTGCATGACTGACCAGTTTGACCACTACACAATAAACTATGTCAATCAATCAATTTAAAACCTCTAACGAGGGCACTTTCTACATACATTCGAGTCGAGCAATCACTAAACGTTAACTTAGTTAATCTCGTTTCGCCAAACATTTAAGTCTGAGGGTGTAAATCCCATCTTTTTATTTGTATTTATGTTTTCCGCTCAATTAACGTAAGATTCACATCAGAAATAAGTTCAAAACCGATTTTTAAAACAAAACCTTTTTAGTACACATCAGACGTCGAGAAGAAATGCGGTAGCAGCTGCGCCTTCTAGAAGAATAGCAGCGCATGCTGCGCCTCTTCCAAAGGTTGCCCTGCTCATGCTCTTCTTCTTCTTCCTCTGGTTCCAGCGATTTTTTTCTTTTTTGTTTTCTTATTTCCTTTTCTTCGTACATAAACTATATTTCATTATAATATTTCATATAAAACGTTGTGTTCTCGACCTAAATTCCTAATAATTCGGTATTAGCGGATTTTCGTCTTTAAATCAAAATTGGGTCTTAGAAATTTGATTTGTTCATATCAAGTCTCTGGAGTTCATTATTGATACAAATTATAGTGTAAGTAATATGTTAAACCAATTCTACTCGAGTTATAGGTCAATAATCAATCGTAAATATACAAAGGAATGTTAACTACTGGCGATTCTGACTTCACAGTCAAAATTCAGCTCAAGAACATACGCAATGAGCCATGCGCCTCTTTTGGGTTGACTTCTGTCCCTTAACTTCCGTTCTCCCTTTGAAGTAGCCTTAATTACGTAATTAACTAACTATTAGTCGTAATATCGCTCCTAATCTGTCACTTTTAGTTTTCAAATCTTTTCTTTTTCTTCAAATCTCCGTTTCGAATATATTTCTGACGTGGATCATGTAATTCTTTCTAATCCGTTGTAATCTTATTTAATCATTGTAAATGTATGATTTTGTTTCTCTCTCATATGTAATTAATTCTAAATCCCTAATTTCGACATAATTGAGTGCTAATTACATGTTCACCGACATATTTTAATTCACATGCTAGGATTAATATGTTGGATGTTGCATTGCATGCATATAATCGATAACATACCAAATAAGAACGATTTCCCTAGTCAGTACTAGAGGCCGCTATCGAGGCGGGCGGGATTAGATGTTCGATTAAAGAGCTTCCTAATACGTTCCCTCACCCCTTACTCCAAATCTCTGTGAACATTCGTGTTCATTGGTATCCACAAGAGTCATTCTAGACATAGAATACTAAGGGTAACGAGTTCTTAGTGTTCATGTCATCACTTTATGTCTTGACATGTCATAAAGTATTCAAACGGTTCTGGTTTCCCATAAAAATAGGTGGCGAGTCTACAAATGCGTATTTTTACGCTTGTCCTCCCAAGAGCGCGCGCCCCTCTGTGGTCCCCGTGTATCACAGAATTTATCTTAAAAATTGTTAAAAGTTTCAATCTTTTATTAGCTAAAAAGAAGAAGAGTGGTGAGAGGATTCCAAAACATTAAACGGAATTGAATTCCGTTAAGAAACGAAGAAAGTATATTCATTTTAAGATTATTTCTAGAAAAATGGGTGATACGTGTCGTTTAGCGTATACAAAGTAGTAATTTATAATAACTATCTTAACCTCAAAAATACAAACATAGTAAAGGATAAGTAGGGTCGATCTCACATAGAGATTGGTAAAACTAATTAAGTATTATGTAGTTTATCAACTAACTTACATATTAACACTATTAACATATTTACGGACTTGGGGGTTTCATTTAGTGAATTTAAGTACACTAATTTAAACGGATATAAATGAAACAAGCATCCGTTAAGCTAATAATTCCTAATTTAGTTAATATCTCATTTACGTTATCAACTCGTCTAGCAAATATTCAATTAACAATAGGCTAACCGTAGAAAACTTAGCCGCTAAATTCTCTCTATCAATCCTTACTTTTAACCAGTGGCGATCCGCTCGACTACCAATATTAGCTAACCAATTATACGCAAGGTTCAAAGTTACGCAAACTGACTAGCCGCATTACAAATTAGAAAGACCTCGTTAACCGTATTAATTAACGAAGTGTTGTCAATACTCAAGAAATTAACACATCCAATTATACTCCTAGCTTAATTTAGGGACATTATTGCAGTCCTAAAATAATCTAGTTGATACTCGGCTAATTAATCCAACGCCGCGCCAAATTAATCAACTATCTTTCAACCAATGACAATTAAAACAAGCATAAAAAGAATACTATTAACAAATTAATTACTTATCTTTGGTGATGATTTGAATGTACTTACTTGCCAAATATATAATCAAATAACCACTCCATGCATGCACCGTTCCATACTGATGATCCATGCCAACAAAAATTAAAACACTTGAACCAATCTTCAGATTTTGACACCGTCTCACATACTATTTCCGTCATTATTGCAAACGAAAATACTTTTAAGAATGTTGTATATTGGTATACAATTATTACAATTACAAACTAGTAATTACAAGGCTATACAAGACGGAAATAAAATAATAAAAGACGGTGTTTATCAACCCAATCGAATCACGCAAGAGAGCGTTTTCCTTAGAGTATTTCGACCCTATAAGCCTTTGGGTATCACGAAATCTCTGTAGGATAAGACGATTTTCCTTTGTCTAAGGCAAGAACAAAGACCCACAACAAAGAGAGTTTTCTTTTGTTTAATGTAAATGCAAAATCTGAAAATTCAAGTAATTTTTCATCACCCTTTCTCATATATATTTATATGAATACTCATGGATAAGTACATGGAAAATAACCCAAAACTATCGTCATTGGGTTTCATTTGAAACCCAATGATCCAATAATAAAAACCGCGCGAAAAACAAAACATATACCTTGAACACTACAACCCCGATCAGGGTTTGGTTATCTGGGTATATTTAACAATCAGATACTTTCAGGCACCCAACCCCTATTGGGGTTATGCAACCCCGATCGGGGTTATGCCTCTCTTGTTTTTATACACGCAAAACACTAAGTATAACACTTAGTAAAACCGAGTATAAACTCAACACAAATAACGAGTTGATATAAATATACAATAAACTCGTCATTTCCTTATCCATTACAACCATGAACTCGATATACGATTACATGAGCATACACTCCGTATTCCCGACTCACATTATATCCATTACGAGCTCAAACCAATTTCGACTTGAAAACCCGAATGCACTTAAATGACCAAGTGATCAAAATCACCAACATTCCTCCCCTATTTAAGTGTATTCCTTGTTTCCAATAAAACAACAAAACAAACAAGTCTAGGCATAAATGAAAGTGTTCCAAGGATTGAACTTCCACATTAGTACATTACAAATTCCAAAATATTCAAGAATCAAGGTGTCCCACGGATTGAACCTTTCAACCCATATGAATATATGAAGATAACATACACATAGACTCAAACAACTCTCAAAGTTAAAAACTTGACACTATTTACCGCCGTGTGTCCATATCCTTTCATGAGTGTATAGGAGGCCAAGTCCGAGCCTCTTGAAGCGGCTACACTTCACACTCACATAGGTGAATTTATTCTCGTGCACACGCAAAATGCACGTTACCAAAGATTTCATTAAGAAGTTTTATAACTTCAACCTTTTGTCATGCGGGTCATGCACATACCTTTCGGGATTTAATACATGTGCTTCAATCTATCATAATAAGCCTTCCACATTGAACTTAGCCTCTAAAATTTGTTAGAGGGAAGTTGGGTATCTCATCACAAAGATCTAGAAGGTCTTTAAAACTCATCCCGATATCCGACTTGTAAACCAAGTCCCTAGTTGGCATTATATGCAAAGTAAACAACTAGCCACAATAAGATCTCATATAACAACCAAAATCACTATATCTATGATAGTAAATAAACCGTGTTCATATAATAACCCGGTGTCGCGATCACCGTAAACAAATGACTATAAACTTAGTCAACTTACCATCACCACCATAAATACAAGTAACATTGTGATCGGGTTGTCGCGTACCCTAATCAAAGATAAATAACCCTTGGCTAGGCTAACAACAAATAAATGCAGTTAGGGAAGTAAGGGGTCGATCTCGGGGAGACGGGAGATACTTATGAATAGTTGTGGTTAGAACTCTACCATGGACGATTGGCAAATGTTTGTCACTAATCACTAAATAATAACAATGCAATAAAGAAAAGAATCTAGGGAAGTAGGTTCACACATGTAGATTAACATATTGATGAAATTGGATTTAGGATATGCAAATAATTCATTGTGAGTTCGTAAGAATGATGTGTTCATTACAATCATAGATCAGATGGTCTAGCAGGCTTTTTATGCGATTTACTAGGTCTTAATCTACCATGTCATGCTTTGTCTATTCAATTCTCGTATGTCTACCTTGGAAAAGAATTCCATACTAGTCAAATGATTTTGGCCAAAAATCGATAACTATCGTTACAATCCAAACATGCATAGACACAACGTTTTAAAGGCACAATTTCTTTTATCCAATTATCATCTTTTAATTAATCTAACATGGCTATCCTACACCCTAGAAGGGTGACTACTTATGCATGATTAACAATGAAAAGGAAACTAAGATTATAAAACTAAGAATGATAAACATGATAAAGGAAATACTAAAAGAAAATGAAACTATAATGTAAAGACGAGAATAAAGATTACCGAAAAGGATGAGCAAAGATTGAAATGGAATAAGAACTTGAATAAGAAATGCAAACCCGGAAACTTGAATTCCAATTACAACTAGAACAACTACAATTGAAGAAAACTTAGAACTAGACTAAACTAAACTAGAGAAAACTAAAACTAAACTAAACTAAGAAAGAAGAAGAACTAAACTAAAGAGAAATGTAAGAAGAGAAGAGATGTTGTGTGAGGGGATGATTTGATATGAGGGGGAGAGCATCTATTTATAGCATTAGGGTTTCGAGGAGAAGAGGTCGGGCACTAAGCACATAGGTCAAAAATAGGAAGTTGTAGCCGTCATGCTCGGATCAGCACACTTACCCGATCGGGTACACACTTGCCCGATCGGGTAAGTTGTCATCTAGAAGTATTTGACTAACGTTTCATCTTCCTTCGCTTTGACTTGACTTCCAACATCCCCCTTGACCTCTTGAGTTGGGTTTGTTTGTGACAACCCTCGCGAATGCGGAAATATAAAACATACAAGCATGTGAATTAATTTGCGGAAATACTGTATTTTAAAAACTTTTATACATGCAAGGTAGAAAATACGAGGAGTGTCAAAACATTACAAACTAAGTACGGAATACAACAAAGAGACGGAGTCTCTCAAAATGTTAGCAAAGAACAAGTGTTTAGCAAAACTAGCTAAAATCGTCTAGAGGTGAAACTTCCAGGGACAACGCCCGCTAGCTCACACCCGAACCCCAAAATATCATATCCAAAAAGTCATCCAATGCAAGCAACCTGTTCATCCATGAAAAACATGAACGCCACAGTCAGTGGGGAGTAACTCCGGGTTCTCCCAGCCATATCACATTAAACGTACATAAAGGAAATACAAAGTAGAGCATGCATACATATAGATATACATGTGAGAAACGATAAGAATAGATAGGCAATTCGAGATATAATGATAAGAGCATATGGAATACAAGTCCGAATCCATCATGTTATACAAAGACTCGGGGAAGACACTCTTAGGCAACCGAATACGCTCACTAGGGCTTGCATCTCACCGTTAGCGGTATAAGTTTGATAAGATTGAGACTCGACAAACAAACCATGCCAAGTCATGCAATGACCATGAATAAATCCATCATGTTATCATCCATTCAACAACCCAATACATAGACGGTGCCCAATCATGCAATGACCATGAATAATATCATGAAATCACGCATTCAAGAACGACGACACAAGACGACATCTCTCACGGTAAATGAAACGCACTAGCATCGTGTACATGGCAAGTATGATTAAAAGACATCCACGGGATATAACATTTCCCTGAACTCATACACGATGCTACATTTCGTATATGTAGACTAATTTCCTCCTGGTAGGAACGATAATAACACGGCTCCTAATCTAAACCTGGCCAGATTCTCGGAATATACCGTTTTCCGATTCGACATGCGATAACATTTCGCATCCAAGACTAGGTCAATCAATAGACGCCGAGTACCCCAAATTCGGTAGATCAATTCACGAAAGAGGCGGAAAAGAGCACAAGCCTCATAACAAGCGGTACGCTACATGCAAATAACACCACCTCGCAAGTACACAACATTTGACGGCCGGGTCGATCAACGCATAGCGTTCAACTCCCAACAACGTCGTCGGATGCCCACTAACACATGCATTTAAGCAGTAGGATACCTCTCCGTTCCGACATTCCAGCCTTACGAACGGGAAGGTAGCCAAGAGAATGAGAGTACAAAGCACAAGACAAAATAGTGCTCAAACCGTATCATTTGTAAAAACCGACTCAAAGTGGGAACATACCAAAAACCGTCACAAAACATGAGAATAGGGAATCATATAAGTTTAAATATGATAAACATGAGTCAATACATGATACATAAGCATTAGAACAAGTTTATGAAGCATAATGAATAAAAACATAGATCACCTCTCCAAAACAACGTTGTTTGGAAACCAACGAAAACAAGGGTCCACTTCAAACGATCATAACTAGAGTTCTAGACATGAAAATGCAGAAATTCTAAATGGAGGTGATAGCTTATCCTCTTACGGTTCCAACGAGATGTCACACGCCCAAAACAAGCAAGTAACGAAGGAGATATGACCATTTTACGAAAATGGGTCAGTGCAGGAAAATTTCTGTTGGCAGCGAATGACGCAGTCTGCGTCACCCCGACGCAGCCTGCGTCCTACGACGCAGCCTGCGTCCCCCAACGCAGCCTGCGTCCTTCACGGGATTCAAGGACGATCAATTTCCAACATGTTATCAACAACAAAATCCTCATTTATCATCACAAATCATCAATTCTCATATCAATTAACAACTAACAACATCCATCAACAACAACACAAGTCCTAAGCATACTAACCATAATCTAAATACGATTACTAGCCTAGAAAACACATAAAACACGTAAATGATATCGAGTAACCCTTCACCGTTACCTTTTAAGCGTCTTCATACTCTTCAAGCTCTTCTTCAATTAGAAAGTAGACTTCATCGGGATCTTGGAGGTCACCACCTACATATAGATCATAAAAGATGAATAAATTCATCTTGAGAAAGACGGAAAGTTTGCAAAGCGAGAAAGACGATGGTTTTAATATCAAAACGGATAGAGGAAGGTAAGGGGAGAAGAATGAGACAAACTTACGTGAATTCTAGCAAGTAACGAAAGAGTTACGATGATTCAAAGATTGAAATCAAAGAGGGAGGCAAAGTTTTGGTTGCTTAAGGAAGAAGAAAAGATTGTGATTGTGTTGAATGAATATTAGGTTAAGGGTGGGAGTATAAGTAAAGGGTGAGTCGGAAAAGTCAACGAAAGTCAAAGACGACTTAAAAGTCAAGAAAATTCAAAGACGACTCAAAAGTCAGGAAAAGTCAAAGACGACTCAAAAGTCAGGAAAAGTCAAAGACGACTCAAAAGTCAGGAAAAGTCAAAGACGCCTTAAGACGGGATTCTCATGGAATCTCGCGGAAATTCCAAATACGAACTCGGAAATTCTAAATTCGACTCGGAACATAAAATTCTATATTAAAACTTACATTTGCTGAAAAGTATCCGTAAAATATTTTCACTAGAAAAATAGGGTACATTTCCGGGTGTTACAAGGAATAGTTACCGAATGACGACCTATACTATCTAATCTTCACAAAGATCTTCAGTATACGGATCATCTCTTCATCTTGATCACAAAGACCCTCCATCTTGAGTCTTGTGTAGTTTGATGTAGATCTTGTTTGAAGCGATTTTCTTTAAAGTTATGCCTGGTTAGCTATAACTTCCATGTTCACTTCCAAAGTTATTCCTGAAGTTGTTATAACTTTGTCTCACAGAGTTTATCAAAGTTATGCCTAACTTGGATCTTTCTTTTCATAATTGTTGCTAGCTATAATAAGACTAAAGCACACAATTACACGCATATGATATATCGAGTAAAAATATTATTACGTAAACACATGTCATTATCAAAACTATGAAATTGGTCCAACAAATTCCCCCTTTTTAATGATGACAAGTCTCATATGATTTCCTCAAGAGTTCTTCTTAATAATGTGACTAAGTATGGTTCCCCCTCGCACTCCAAAGTTATAGCAACTTTGATCGCAAGAACAAGACAACTTAGCCAAAGTTATAACTCGAAAGACTTTAAGAGATAACGAGTCTTGACAAGGAGCAAGCTTAAGCAAAGACTCAAATCATATCATTTCTTCCCCCTCTTGGCATCATTGAAAAGACAAGAACAAAGACATGAAACGAATAGAATAACACATGTCAAGGCAAGAAATAGATATGCAAAATACGCAATATAAAACGATTTATACCAAGCAAAATCAAGAGTAAATGTTAATTAAAACTACAAACCACAAAATAGAGTATTAGTTGCCATTGGGCCGAATAGAACAATTGTTTAAACATGCCAAAATGGGCCGAATATGGTTAAGTAGTTCAAAAGATAAGCAAACAAAGAGAAAAGCAAGGCATTGTGGGTAGGTGAATGAGGCTAGGGTGCTTTATAACCGGACCTAGTGCGGTACTCAAGAGTGGAGAGACGGTCAAGGCAAGAAGACACATGTGTAGCTTGAGCGGTGAGGCAAACGTCAAAGTTCCGAACTTTCAACGAAAGAGCCTCCGTCGCATTGTATATGGTACGCATCCCCTCACGCATCTCCGTTCCGCTCTTAACCAAAGAACCGCCTTGGCTCACCAAGAATGTCATACGATCCCTTTGCCGATACACTTCTTGTTGACAATCAACAATGTTTCGCTCTAATTTGGCAAGGCAAGCATCCACACCATTCATCCACTTCCTCATCTCATGACTCACACCCGACCCACCTTGGTCACGGGTAGAGTTCGAGGAGCCCACTGCCACGGCCTGAACAACCGTGTCCAATACCGCTTCAATTTTCTTATCCTGCGCGTCTAAGCGCTCCATAATACTACCAATGAACATATCCAATTTTGACTCAAAACCGGAAAAATCAGCCCAACCCGACTGCAAACCAACCGAACCACCCTTTACTAAAAACAACAACTCCGGACCATTAGCATCAAGCTTCATAAATTTCAAGAACGTATCACACATTTCATCTTTGACGGCGACCCCGTAATTGTTCATATTAACAACTCCCTTCAACTCTAAGAGCCGTGACAGCCACATGCCATACGGCAAATCAAGAGTAGAATATAATTTGTCTTCGGTCACCGAGAAAGCGGTTTGTGAAATACGAGAAAAGACAAGAGAAGGTAAATTAACCCGGTTGCCTTCCAACCAATGCTTAACGACCAACATCTCATAGCATGCAATTTTGTCACGTCCGCCCCGTCGCGGAATCACGGTATTCCATAAAAAGTTTAACAAAAATTTTAATTTTGGTGACACACTTCCCGCCAACACACAACTCGACAACAACGCCCCAACATCAAAATACTTCTTAACTTCCAACTTAGCTATGTCCGTCAGTTCCTCCCATGACGTACTCGGATTGATTTTGATTCCATCATCAGGAACCGAAAACAAAGTACAAAAGTCCGTCACGGAAATCGAAACTGAAAGGCCATTAATGACGGCATGCAACACTCCATTGTTTAATGAAACAGAAGAAAAGAACTGAATTACCTCAATCGGATACACCGGACCCGAAAACTGAGCCACCGTTTCCCATTCTTGGAAATTTAGAAAATCGGTAAAGAATCCCAAAGCCCTATACTTGTCACACCAAGCTTTCGGATAATAACGACCACCGTGTATTCCATACTGAGCAACCCGATTCACAAGTTTTCTTTCGTCTTTTGTGAGACGGAGTTTATCAAGCCCCAAAGATGTTTCTTGAGGCGAGAAGTCACGGAAAGTCACCCGTGTTGTCTCCTCGGGAACCGTGTCAGTGGTTTCGTTTGTAGCTTCTTCTTGGAGTCTACCTTTGCCTTTATTTAACCGTCTTCTTTTCGTACCCTCAAGACCTGCACCGGACTCGGTTTGGTTTGGGTTGGGTGAAGTTTGTGTGGGAGTAGAAGAGGTATTTTTGGGCATACTTGGCTTGGGAGTTTTTGGGTTTGGGTTCTTGGAAATTTTTGATCTAGTGGAAGCCATTGAAGAGGGTTGAAGGTTTGGGTAAATTTTTTTTTTTTTGTTTTGTTTGTGTATGGGAGCCGTGAGGAAGGAGAAGAGGGTAGTAAAAATTGGTTGAGTATTGAAGTGGTAAAAGTGATTGGTGATGGGTAATTATGATTGTGTAAGAGGTTGGTGTTTCTTTTGTACTTGGGCACATGGGTGTGCCGGCCCCAAGTCCCTATTTTCCCTTTTTTTTTTTTTTTTTTTTTTAATTTGAATTTTGGTACGAAAAGGAATCTTGGGTGGTTAATTGTTGGGATATGGTAAGGATAGAATTTGGTAAATAAAAAGATATGGTTGGGTAATTTTATTTGAGAATTTCGGCCAAAGAGAAATACATGGGTAGAATTTGGTTCAATTTTGGAAAGTGAAAAAGATAGGTTTTTGGCAAATATGTGGTTCATAATTCAATTTCCATAAAACACTTAATATGCAAGATACTCACGTAAAATATATTATATTAAACACCAATATACTAGCAATGAAATATGCGGACACAGTCATACAATCTCGTCTTATTCTAGCCAGTCACGCAGGTTCACAAAATAAATAAGATGAATTTAATTGCTACCGATTAAACCAATTTTCAACCGCAAAATCTCAAAACGTCTTCTCGCTAACGCCTTTGTTAAAATGTCAGCCCATTGATTGTCAGTACTACAAAATTCGAGTTTAATGTTGCCCTTTTCTACATGGTCACGCAAAAAATGATGTCTAATGTATATATGCTTAGTACGAGAATGCTGAGCTGGGTTCTTAGAAATAACAATAGCACTCGTATTATCACAGAAAACAGGCATACAACCAACATTAACACCATAATCACATAGTTGTTGCTTTAACCAAAGTAGTTGAGAACATACCAGTCCTGCAGCAATGTATTCGGCTTCTGCAGTAGACAACGCAACCGAATTTTGTTTCTTTGAGCCCCAAGTAATTATGCATGGTCCAACAAACGTAGCGAATCCAGAGGTACTTTTTCTATCTAAAGAACATCCCGCATAATCTGCGTCTGAATATCCTACTAGATCGAAATTACACTAAAGTGGATACCATAAATATAAATTAGATGTACCAATTAAATATCTCAAGATACGTTTAACTGCAATCATATGTGATTCCTTAGGACATGATTAAAATCTAGCACAGACACATACGCTGAACATAATGTCAGGTCTACTTGCAGTTAAATATAATAAAGAACCAATCATACCTCGATATGTAGTCTCGTCTACGGACTTACCATTTTCGTCTAAGGTTAACTTTTTGTCAGTTACCATAGGTGTGTCCATTGGATGAGCGTTCTCCATACCAAATTTTCTGATTAGCTCCTTGACATATTTTTGTTTGTGAATCTTTATGCCTTCTTTGGTTTGTTGAATCTGCAATCCTAGGAAGAATTTCAATTCTCCCATCATGCTCATTTCAAATTCTGAGGTCATAAGATCTGAAAAATACTTGCACAATTTACTGTTAGTAGAACCAAAAATAATATCGTCTACATAAATTTGAGCAACAAGTAAATCAGAACCCTCGGATTTTAGAAATAGGGTTTTGTCGACAGATCCTCTTTTAAAATTATTTTGTAAAAGAAATTTTGACAATCTGTCGTACCAAGCCCTAGGAGCTTGTTTCAAACCATATAAAGCTTTATCTAATTTAAAAACATGGTTTTGAAACTTGCTATTCAAAAATCCAGGAGGTTGTTCAACAAAAACCTCTTCTTCCAAATAACCGTTAAGAAATGCAGTCTTAACGTCCATTTGGAATAATTTCATTCCTTTATGAGCTGCGAAGGCGATGAGCAAGCGAATAGATTCAAGTCTTGCTACTGGAGCGAATGTCTCGTCATAATCAATCCCTTCTTGTTGATTATAACCTTGAACGACCAATCGAGCCTTGTTACGAACTATAACTCCTGAATCATCCAATTTATTTCTGAATACCCATCGAGTACCAATCACGGTTCGATTAGAAGGTCGTGGCACAAGGTGCCATACTTTATTGCGTTTGAATTGTTGAAGCTCCTCTTGCATTGCTACAACCCAGTCGGATTCTGCAAGAGCTTCTTTGATATTGGTAGGCTCTATGGTAGAGAGAAATGAATAGAATGAACAAGTTATTTAATGTTCGCCTCGTTTGAACTCCCTTATTCAAACTTCCTAGGATACTATCCATAGGATGAGAACTCTTATATTTCCATTTCTTAGAGTTCCTAGGCTCATCATCATCTGATGAACTATCACTTTCCTCAAATGATTCAGAATCAAGATTGGTACCCCTTGAGTTGGACTCTGGGGTTATAGATGAAGTTGGTACAACTTCAGTTACACCATCTTGGTTCTGGTTCAAAGTTATAGCATCATCAGCTATAACTTCAGTTTCCTTTTCCTTGTTTTGAGAAGAGACATTCGTATCATCAACAATTGTCTCAGTTCTCTGTTCAAGGTCATTTGCGGATTTATCAAGTTCATCATTGATTCCTTCAATAACTTCTTCATTATTATCTGGCTCGTCTTCCCTTGAAAGGCGAAAGTCTGGATCATTCATGTCTTCTTCTTCATTCTGTTCAACTTGTTCAGGCACATTATCTTCATCAAATACAACATGAACACTTTCTTCTATGCACAACGTTCTTTTATTAAAAACTTTAAAAGCTTTACTATGATTAGAATAACCAACAAACACAGCTTCGTCACTTCGTGGATCAAATTTGCTCAAATTACTTTTTTTTTCCATTATTATGGACAAAACATTTACTCCCGAAGCAACGAAGGTGAGCTATATTGGGTTTTCTCCCTCTTAAAAGTTCATAGGGAGTCTTTTTGAGAATAGGTCTAATCATAGCTCTATTGTGCACATAGCATGCAGTACTAATGGCTTCTGCCCAAAAGCTCTTAGGAAGGCCACTACAAAAAAGCATAGTGCGGGCCATGTCCTCTAATGTTCTATTCATACGTTCCACGACACCATTTTGTTGTGGGGTTCGTGGTGCAGAAAAGTTATGTCCTACACCATTCTCCCTACAATATTCTATAAAAGCTTGATTATCAAATTCGGTGCCATGATCCGTACGAATGGAAACTAACTTTTTATCATACTTGTTTTGGGCAAGCTTCATTAGTACCACAAACTCATCGAAAGTTTCATCTTTAGTAAATAGAAAGATAGGCCATACGTACCTGGAGTAGTCGTCGACTAGGACGAATACGTACCTTGATCCACCGCGGCTTCTAACTTTCATAGGTCCACATAGATCCATGTGTACCAATTCAAGTGGACGCTCTGTACTTACTACTCTTTTCGGTTTGAATGAAGATCTAACTTGTTTACAATGGGCACATGAGTCACACATCTTTTCTTGTTCGAATTTGATTGAGGGTAAACCCTCAACTAAATCCCACGATTTAAGTTTCTTTAAAATTGTTGGACTGATGTGTGAAAACCTCTTGTGCCACAGACATGAATCATCCACTGTGACTTTCATGCACGTAAAGGAACTTGTAGTGACTTTGTTTAAAACAATCATATACACGTTCCGTTTACGTAGACCTTCTAAGATAACATTGCTAGTACCTTCAACTATGATACGACAAACATTTGAATGAAAAACGACTTTGTTGCCTTTGTCACATAGTTGAGAGATACTTAGTAAGTTATGCTTAAGGCCATCTACCAGATATACATTATTAATAGCATGTGAAGAAGATATACCAATCTTACCTACACCGATTATATTTCCCTTTTTGTTGTCTCCAAAGGTGACCTTGCCACCGTTGAAGGATTCTAGTGAAAGAAATAAATTCTTGTTTCCAGTCATGTGTGTCGAACATCCACTGTCGAGATACCATAGATTGTTTTCTTTCACTATTATCTGCAAGAGAATCAAATACAACTTTTAGGTACCCACGCTAAGTTGGGTCCTTTTTGGTTAGTGACTATATGTATTTGATCCTTCCTAACCCATACCTGTTTGACAATTCTTTTCTTTTTAGGATAGGGTTTGCTAGGTTTATTATATTGTTTTTTATTGTTGTGACGCACATTAGGTTTAAACGACTGCTTCTGATTCACATAAGATTTAGATTTTGAAGGTACAGATGTGTAATCGAAAGCCATGTCATAAAACCATAAACTCATTATTTCTAACCTCATCACGTTGAGGTTCAGATTCAGACTCACTAGACACGTCATGCTCTTTCACAAAATCAGTTTGATTTTTGTTGTCGTTAACATATTTAACACAATTATCTTTAACATGACCATTGTGATCACAATAATTGCAAATCAGATATTCTGAAAGATTGACATACTTCCTTCTTCTAAAATCACGGTCAGAAGGAGTGGATTTGCACTTATCATGGTCTCTACGACTATAGCATTCATGACCTAGACCCATCTTCATGTTATTATTAGATTGTTCGGTAAGGAAGTCTAAGACCTTTTGACTTCCTTCCCACTTATCATGAACTTTTCGTGCATGTAGGAGCAATTCCTTCAAAGACTGAATTTCTTTTTCACACGACGAATGATCTACATTCGAGTCTTTGGAGGGATTGTTCTTTTTTAAATTTTCACGAAAATCATTGAAACGTTTGTTCAAGATAAGTTTCTCCTCATTATGTTGACTTTTGGCTTGGGAGAATTCAGCCTTCAAATCTTTCAATTGCTGAGAAAGAAAAGAGTTTACTTTCTCATGATCAAGAGTAACAACTTCCTTTGCCTTAGCTTGAGATTGTAAAAGCTCATTGACTTTCTTCAATTCTAAAGTTATAGCTTCATTGGCTATAACTTTGGCTTGAAGATGCTTAAGTTGAGCTTTAACTCTGAGATTATAGCTTCATTAGCTATAACTTTAGACTCAAGAGCTTCTTTCTCAACATTTGTCTTGTCTGAAGTTATAGCTGAAGTTGGCATAACTTTAGACTTGAGCTTTTTAGCTTTGGCCTTTAGAAGTTGGTTTTCTTCAGCAATATCAAGAATTTGTTCTTTAAGATCTTTCAATTCTAGACTCTGCTCATGACAATGATCTAAGGCTTCTTCAAAATACTTAATTAAATACTTCTTAGATAAATTCTTAACT
>JAIUZE010000822.1:0-43924 GCA_022085475.1 Heliosperma pusillum | reverse complement strand
CTAACTGTGGAGGACACTAGCTCCAACAATCTCCCACTTGTCCTTACAAGTGTATGTGCGATAACCGATTCTCATATCTAAAATTTCTCCCACTCAATGTAAAACAATTTGCAAAGTCCGTATTCACAAAGGTCGTATTTTACAAGTGATCTATATTAAGAGTGGTTTTCCCGACTAGAGAGTAACGTAACTGATAAACGAATCATTATTCGAGCATGGCCATGCATTTCAGTTACAACTCCTCGAGTGGCCCTGAGAAATAACAAAACCTGATAAAGGTTGGATATTTTCTTCAACTCGAATCCTTTAGATACAAGCACAGTATGAAATGACCCATTAAAAATCTGCTTAGCCGCCTGTTACGGTCGACCATGAGAAAGAAACCAAAGTCACCCAAAAACTGCCTTAATCTCAAGAGACAGTCGATAGTCAAAAGAATCGACTCTAGGAACACTATGGACGTCCTATCCACGACCTGGCACCGAATTTTCTTACACATTTAGGACTCCATAACGTTGTCACGATGTCCTACGAGGTATCTTTATAACTCGTATCTGTGATCGATCAGTCAACCGTTTGACTTATGGCTCGTTGAACCCACCATCAATCAACTTCACAATATAATTGCCAGAGTTATCAGCTCATGTGGGCGATTACAGACCAAAACAAATATAATGTAATTCAGTTCACTTTGTGGCGTTCAATCCACATGAAAAACAAAATATGAAACAATACGATGATGTTATGGATAGTATATGAAAAAGATACATTTATCTAATCCATATAAACAACTACTACAACTCAGGAACACGCTTAATTCCCATGGAAATAACGTGCCCTTCATGCTTATTATATTTTAACAGTTTAGTGAGAGGGTCCGCGATGTTGTCATCCGAAGCAATCTTGTCTATCACTATCTCCTTTTGCTCCACGTAATCTCGGATCATGTGAGCCTTCCGATGTACATGTCTAGACTTGTTGCTACACTTAGGCTCCTTAGCTTGGAAGATGGCACCTCTATTTTCACAATAGATGGTGATTGGGTCATTCGAACTAGGAATTACGGTTAGTCCTTGTAAAAACTGATGCATCCATATAGCTTCCTTTGCAGCTTCCGAAGCGGCATAGTACTCGGACTCAGTTGTAGAATTTGATATAACACTTTGTTTGGAACTTTTCCAACTGACCGCAGCGCCATTAAGAGAAAAGACGAATCCTGACTGAGATTTCGAGTCATCTCGATCCGTTTGGAAGCTAGCATCCGCGTAACTGATTGCACATAACTTAGTATCTCTTCCATAAGTCAATATCCAATCCTTAGTCCTTCGTAAGTACTTAAGGATGTTTTTAACAGCCATCCAGTGTGTTTCACCTGGATTGCCTTGGTACCGACTCGTCATACTCAATGCATATGCCACATCTGGACGTGTGCATATCATGGCATACATGATCGATCCTATGGCTGATGCATAAGGAACACGACTCATGCGCTCGACCTCTTCCAATGTCTTAGGTGCCTGAGTTTTACTCAAATGCATCCCAGAAGTCATTGGAAGGTACCGCTTCTTGGAGTTGGTCATGCTGAACCTTTCAAGTATCTTATCTATATAAGACTCCTGACTGAGTGATAACATCCATCGTGATCTATCTCTATAGATACGGATCCCCAATATGCGTTGTGCCTCACCCAGATCTTTCATATGGAAATGGTTCTTTATCCATACTTTTACCGAAGATAAGAGAGGAATGTCATTCCCAATCAAGAGTATCTCATCGACATACAATATCAAGAAGATAATCTTACTCCTACTCGACATGACATACAAGCATGGTTCCTCGACCGATCGAGTGAAACCATTCTCTTTTATCACCTGGTCGAAACGATGATTCCAACTCCGAGAAGCTTGCTTAAGTCCATAAATGGAACGCTTAAGCCTGCACACTTTCTTAGGATTTTTAGGATCAATGAAACCTTCGGGCTGTACCATGTACAATTCCTTCTCCAAATAACCGTTTAAGAAGGCGGTTTTCACATCCATCTGCCAAATTTCATAGTCATGAAAAGCAGCAATCGCTAAGATTATCCGAATGGAACGCAGCATAACTACGGGTGCAAAGATTTTCATCATAATGCAATCCTTGCACTTGAGTGAAACCTTTTGCCACTAGTCGTGCCTTATAGGTGTCTGGTTGTCCTTCTACAGAATGCTTTATCTTATAAAGCCATTTGCACTGAAGAGGTCGTACCTTATCAGGCAAATCAACAAGATCCCATACGTCATTCTCATACATGGAGTCCATCTCGGATTGCATGGCTTCAAGCCATAGCTTAGAGTCGGAACAGGTCATGCCACCTTTATAGGTAGCGGGTTCGTTACTCTCTAGGAGCAAAATGTCATCTCTATCATTCTTCTCGGCCATACCAATGTATCTGTCTGGAGGAATGAAGACTCTACCCGACCTCTTAGGTTCCTGAGGAATATCAACCGTAGCAGAAGTTGAAGGAACATCTTCCTCCATCGGTTGCTCGGTTGTTAGTTCTTGAATCTCCGACAGATCGAAGGTTCTATTACTTGACTTGTTCTCGAGAAACTCTTTCTCTAAGAAATTCGCACTAGCCGCAACAAAAACTCGATGTTCGGTAGGCGAATAGAAGTAACGACCAAACATTCCTTTTGGATAACCAATAAAGTATGTCTTGACCGATCGCGGGCCGAGCTTATCCTCGTGTCTCCACTTGACATAAGCCTCGCAACCCCAAACCCGAATAAAGGACAAGTTAGGGACTGTTCCCTTCCATATCTCATATGGAGTCTTGTCTACAGCTTTAGACGGACTTCGGTTAAGTATAAGAGCAGCTGACAAAAGAGCAAAACCCCATAATGAATCAGGTACTACCGTGTGACTCATCATGGATCGAACCATATCAAGTAATGTTCGATTTCTCCGTTCGGACACACCATTTAATTGAGGTGTTCCAGGTGGAGTTAACTGTAATACTATGCCACAGTCTTTAAGGTGTTGATCAAACTCATTTGAAAGATATTCGCCACCACGATCTGATCGAAGTGCTTTAATCTTTCTTTCCAGTTGGTTCTCAACCTTATTCTGGAATTCCTTGAACTTTTCAAAGGACTCACTTTTATGCTTCATTAAGTAGACATATCCGTATCTACTCAAATCATCCGTGAAAGTGATAAAATATCTATAGCCGTCTCTTGCGTTGATTGACATAGGTCCACATACATCAGTATGTATGATTCCTAATAGGTCATTAGCACGCATTCCAACACCTTTGAAGGAAATTCGAGTCATTTTGCCGATAAGACATGATTCACACGTGCCAAATGATTCGTAATCAAATGGGGAGATAGTCCCATTCTCAATGAGCTTCTTTACACGTTTTTCATTCATGTGTCCCATACGACAGTGCCATAGATAAGTTTGATCTTTGTCACCAACCTTTTCTTTCTTATTATTCACATGTAATGTGTCTATGGTTTAATCTAAGATATAAATGCCACTTATGGAAACTGCTTTGCCATAAACCATTTCATTCAAAGAGAAAATACAGCTATTGTCTTTAATTGAAAATGAAAAACCGTCTTTATCAAGCACGGAAACAGAAATAATGTTCTTAGATAAACTGGGTACATAGTAAAAGTTATATAAATACAACTCAAATCCACTCGGGAGTTGGATTACATATGTTCCCATTGAGACTGCAGCAACTCTTGCTCCATTCCCGACTCGCAGGTCCACATCACCCTTTGCGAGAGGTGTGATGTTTTTTAGGCCCTACAAATGATTACACAGATGAGAACCACAACCTGTATGAAGTACCCAAGTTCCGAAACTTGCATGGTTAATCTCAATCATATGAATATAAGATGACATACCAACAAGAGTGACGCGGCCTACTTTTATGTCCTCACGGTACACGGGACAGTTCCTCCTCCAATGCCCAGTCTTGGGGCAATGGTGGCACTCAATGTCACTGTCCTTGCTCTTTGCCTTGCCTTGTGAGCTACTTGTCGCACCAGGCCCACTCTTACCATTTTCTGGCTTCTTAAACTTTGGCTTCCCTACATTTAGGTTGCCGTGACCCTTGCCCTTACCTTTCTTCTTGTTGGAAATCATGAGAACATCTTGCTTCATGCTCCTACTCAATTTCAGATTCATATCGGTCTGTACGAGAAGTGAGTGTAGCTCATTAGGAGTAATTTGCCCTGAAAAGGGCAAAACCATCATGAAGTGAATGAAGCATACGGTCAATGACTATGCTCTCACTGATTTTGCAATCAAGTGCCTCCAGTTTCTCGACATTCTCAATCATATCAAGAATGTGTGGGCTAACCGGTTGGCCCTTCTGGAGTTTCGCCTCAAAGAAGCGACAGTATGCTCATAAGTAACGATTCTCGGTGCTTTTGAGAATTCGTTAGTGAGCGTGGTGAAAATCTTATTTGCACCTTGGACAATGAAGCGTCTTTGCAAATTGGTTTCCATTGCAAAGATGAGTACGTTCTTTATCGCACCCGCTTCCATAACGAAGTCACTATAAGCAAGTGACTCGTTAGCTCTCGCATTGGGGCCTGGGTTTGGCGGTATTGGCTCAGTCAAGTACTTGCGCTTGCCGTCAGCAATGGCAGCATTCCGTAATGTCGCCTCCCAGTCCGCAAAGTTGGACCCGTCATTCTTCGGTCGCGTGGACTGATTCATGTGATCCATGAAAGTTTTAAGCCAGGACTCGCGTGCGAGTGTGGCACTTGGCATAGGGACATCATTATGGCCACTACAACAAAAAAGGCATTTTGCGACGGATTTGTTGCGACGGAATTCAAATCCGTCACAAAATTGACTTTGCGACGGAATTTTTGATGTTTTGCGACAGATGTTTTGCGACGGATTGCATTCCTTCGCAATACATCATTTTGCGACGGATTTTCCGTCGCAAATATTTTTTTTTAGCGCGGAATTTTTGGCTTGCGCGAGAAAATATTTTTGCGACGGATTAATGGATTTGCGACTGAAATTCCGTCGCAAATCCATCCCACATCGGAAAAAAACAGCACATTTCTTATGTTTATATAAAATCCCTCACTTCTTACATTGAATATGTGACTTATGAATTGAAGCGGAAAAACATGCGGTAAAAAAAATCGCGCGAGATGAGTTCACGTGCGAAATGATTAAATGAAAAAAAAAAAAAATAAATTTGAATAGTGTTTGCGACGGAATTTTGCGACGGAATTTTTGTCGCAGAATCTACCTTTTGCGACGAAAATTTGCGACGCAGTGCTTGTGACGGAAATTCCGTCGCAAATGCCTTTTTGCGACGGAATTAAGGGTATTTGCGACGGAATTGTCCGTCGCTATTCAAATTTTTTTTGTAGTGGGCCAGCCATTTGTTATAAGCAGTATTATCAATATAAAACGAATTCTACACTGCGAAAAATAAGAAAAAACATAATAAGCATACTCATCGATATGATTTAAGTCTAGTGCAAAACTTGTTTAATGCGAAGACTCAAGCATTTATACAATTGACCTCCCTCAAGAATTATATAAATGATCCCAAGACTCAATTATCTGTAAATTGATAAGCCAACCTTGGTCGATAATTTCTTGGTCGATATGATTTCTTGGTCGATAATTTCTGCAATCGATCCCAAGACTCAATCGATATGATTTCTTGGTCGATAATTTCTATCTTTAATCCAACATAATCACGAGAAACTCTTCGGATTATAATGTTGAGGTAAAATAAGTCAACACATACTACTTACCCAACGTAGAAGGGGTCATATGGAGAGTAAGGTCCTATATGCCTACCGACGAAGAAGGGACTCATAGTAGTTTGGCCTATAAAGACTAGTCTCAATTTTTTAGGTTTTAGAGGAAGATCCCATCAACTTTATTTTAATTCATTTTAAGTGAACGGATATCTAGCATGCGAGAATGAATAAACTAAGATGATGGCTTAAAATTCGTGTGACATCTTTATATCCATGATAACTAACATCCAAACTATATGAGTCAATTTTCATGCATTTGTATTAGGTGGTTTGGTTTAGGCGGAATATGATGCACTAACTATCATGTGAAGAAATGCAACAAGAACGAAAAATACGTAAAATTACAAAGTCCTAGTGTGGCCTATCTACCAAAATGAACAAAATACAACTTTGGAATCCATCCAGAATTGGACCCGAAAAGCTTGTCTTGATGTTCCATCTTGGTACATGTAGCGGGAGTGAGCAATCTGATCTCCATCTTTAGTCTTCTCAAATTACATTTAATAAATTACAAAATACAAACTTATTTACATTCTAATTTAAAAACATAATCTCAAAGAAAACAAAAGGATATTCGAGATCTCAAAATTACATCAAGATCATGTTTCCATCATTACGAAAACATAATCAACTAAGGCCACACTAGGTAATACAAATTACAACAAATTGCAAAAATAAGTAAATAAAACATTCAACAAATCATTCAAAAATAATAAAATGCATCAATAATAAATTAGTCATTCAAGACATAATTCCATAGTTATGTAGAGTAATTTATCCAAACCACCTATTTAAAATGATCAAAATTCAATCCATCCTGTCCTACTCTTATGGATATTGAATATCAGAGAAGGAATAGCTATTTACTCCTCAAACAAGCTAAGGAGGATTTTTTGAGGCAAAAAGCCAAATGTAAATGGGTTAAGCAGGGGGATATAAACTCAGCCATGTTTCATAGAGTTATCCAGCAGAGGAATATGCAAAACAAAGTGTTTAGGATTGAGGGTATTGATGGAATTACTTATACCAATCCTGATGAGATTGCTAAAGCTTTTGAGCAGTATTATATACAACTTCTAGGAGTGGTTGGGCAGACTGAGGGCTTCAGCCATGGAGTTATGCAATCTGGAACAAGGGTGATGGTTGAGGACTAGCCAATGTTGTGTCAGATTCCAACAAATGATGAGATTAAGGATGCTCTGTTTTCAATACCTTGGGACAAGAGTCCAGGGCCTGATGGGTATAGTAGTTGCTTCTTCAGAACCAGCTGGGATATCATTCAAAATGAGGTGTGCAAAGCTGTTAAGGACTTTTTTAGCTCAGGTAAGCTTCTGAAGCAGATTAATTGCACTAACCTTGTCCTGATTCCCAAAATTGATAATCCTGTTTCAGTGAAAGATTTTAGACCTATAGCTTGTTGTAATACTATATACAAGATCATTGCTAAGGTGTTGTGTCAAAGGTTGAGTTCTGTTCTTCCTGAGATTGTTAACCCTGCACAAGCTGCCTTCATAAAGGGTAGAAGCATTATGGGGAATATTCTGATTGGACAGGATCTCATCAGGTTGTATGCACGTCCAGCTGCTTCCCCTAGATGCTTAATCAAGGTGGATCTTAGGAAGGCTTATGATTCTATTGAGTGGGACTTTGTGGAGCAGGTATTAAAAAATCTTAACTTTCCTGAGCATTGCATTAAAATGCTTATGCAATGCATCACTACTACTTCCTATTCTCTGGTAATTAATGGAGGTGCTCAGTGTTTCTTTCCTGGTAAGAAAGGTCTTAGACAAGGTGGCCCCTTGTCTCCTCTTCTATTTACTTTGTGTATGGAATATCTGAGTAGATTAATGAATGTGGTAAGTCAAACAAGGGGGTTCAAGTTCCATCACTTATGCAAGAGCTTGAGGTTGAATCATTTGATGTTTGCTGATGACCTTTTAATTTTCTGTAAAGGAGACTTGAGGTCTATCTTTATGATCATGGAGGGGTTTAAACACTTCTCTGTGGCCTCTGGATTGCATATCAACAATGACAAGTCTGACATTCTGTTGAATGGGGTAAAACCTGACACAGAACTGCTGATTTTGGAACATACTAGGTTCAAGAAAGGTTCTCTACCCTTTAGATACCTTGGGGTTCCTATGTCTCATAAGAGACTTTCAAAGGTTGAGTGTAATATTTTGGTGGAGAAGATGACTGCCAGGATCAAAGGATGGAATAAGAGAAAGATTTCTTACACTGGCAGACTCACATTAGTCAAATCTGTACTAAGTACAGTTCAGAACTATTGGGCACAAATCTTTGTGTTACCTGTGGGTGTGATGGATAAACTGAAAGCTTTGTGCAGGAATTTCCTTTGGGAAGGTGCTGAGAATTACTCAAAGGCTCCTTTAGTGGCCTGGAATTGTTTATGCAAAGGTAAGGAATATGGGGGGTTAGGGCTGGTTGATGCTAGAGTTTGGAATTGTGCAGCTGTAGGGAAGTTGGTGTGGTGGATAGCTCTGAAGAAGGACCACCTCTGGATCAAATGGATAGACAAAGTCTACCTTAAAGGCAGGAATTGGCAAACATACTCCCCCTCAAACTACAGCTCTTGGGCATGGAGGAAGATATGTGTAGTGAAGACTATGATGCTGCCTGCTCTGATTAGGGAAGATTGGATGAGTGCAGACAAGCCTTATACTATTGCTAATGGTTACTCTTGGCTATAGAGCAATGTAGAAGACAGGAAGGGTTGGTGCAGGATTGTTTGGAACAGATTGAATGCGCCTAAGCACTGCTTCATTAGCTGGTTAATGTGGCAGAGCAGATTGCTTACCAAAGATAGGTTACATAGAATGGGGATTGATAATGATATACTGTGTTTATTATCGGGGGAGCAAAATGAGGATCATCAACATTTGTTTGCTGAATGTAAGTTCACAAAGGATTGCTATAACCTAATGGCTCATTGGATTCAGGTTAATGCTCAGGTTTTCTACAAAGGTGACAGACTACTTAGCATGAGGAACAAAACTGGTTTTCAGAGGAAGGTTTGTTGGGCTCTAATCTCAGCATTCCATTATGGTATCTGGAGAACTAGGAATGTATGCAGGATGGAACACTTTGTTACTCGGCCAGGGACATTGGTGGATCAAGTTAGAAGTGATATGAGATTGAGGTTGTTAAATGTTAAACTTGGGAAGATCTCAAATAGGGATATTAGTTGGTGTAGAGAATTGAAGTTGATGTAATTAGGCTTTTCATGCTTAGATGAGTCATGTTTAGGAGCCTAGCTCAAGTTGTAATTGACTTTTGATTGATTTATAAAATTCTTACATTGGTACCAAAAAAAAAAAATGATCAAAATTATGTGACAATTCCTAAATTACTCACAATAATTCCAATCAAACATAATCCAATTTAATTCATATTATCGTATAATATGAATTAATCCAACATTATTTTAAACTATTTTAAAATAATTGGGTATCCAATAATTGTGAACTTTTTCACAACAACAATCATACATTATCAATATAATGCATAAATAAAAATTCGGCCAAATTAAAAAAAAAAACCGAATCAAATTTTTTTTTTTTATAAAACAGCCACGGTATTATTTTTTTTTATTAAATAATACATACAAATTAAACATTTTAATTTGATGTTGCTAATATTACAAGATCGGTACAATTATCAACATTCAATCATTATTAAACATTGATACAAACTAGATGATTAAATTTAACATTTTAAAATGAATATCTAAATCATGATTAAATCGATTATCTTAATATTTGACTAATCATAATTGATTTATACATCATTAAAATTAATGAATCATGATGCAAAACAACAATTTAACATCATGTATGCCGAAAATATATAGCAAAAACAAATGTTCATAAACATTCAAAACAATTTCCATTTACATTTTAATTTAATTCTTATTAAATTAAAACATCTACAAATTTATCATATTGTCATGTTAACATTTTAAAACAACAATATCAATAAATCAAAATGAAAACAAGAATAAAAAAAAAATATACACGGCTAAAAAAAAAATTTGAGCCAAAAAAAAAAAATTTCAGAAAAATTTTAATTTCATATTTCATCATTTATGAAAAATCATATAAAATAATTTCGTAGCCTAAGCTCTTATACCAGTTGTGAGAAATATCGGTATATTTCACCATGAAATTTAAGGATTATAACGAAATTTTAATATATGAAATATAGAGTCATAAACGAAATGCATAATATAAAACATAGATATTAGAATCAACCTCCGGTCCTAGCAATATGGCCTAAGAACAAATATCGAGATCGATATTCTCCTAATCGTTGCACCCAAGATGCTCTGAGAAATGCCTTTTCTTCTTGCTAGAATGAATACCAAAACTTACTCCTCAAAATTTTTGTGTGAAAAAAAATGATAAGAATGTAGAGTAAGAGTTTATATCAATCTCTTCTACTCTCATTTTGACCGTCCAACAAGTAGTGGAGAGAAGAGAGGACTTTTTTTTCTCTACCTGTTTTTCGGTTGTTAGCCTTTTTATTTTAATGTATAAAAATGTGTATGTATTATTATTGTCATTTATGTTGTCACATATTAATTAGTCCATACAACATTTTGCAGTCGATTTATTAATACCGGTTTGACATCATTTATTATGACAATATCATATAATATATACGTCAACTATAAATATCGTATATTTATAATTTGCTAATTAAATATAACAGTTTATATTTAATTACGAATTAACATTTAATTCGTTTAAGCTTACATCATTTAATCAAATTAAATAATTACATTATATACATCAATTAGATATAACAGTTTATATTCAATTACGAGTTAACATTTAATTCGTCTCAGCTAGTATTATTTAATCGTATTAAATAATCGTATCATTGCATTGACTAACCTTTTAGTCATATAAGGCATCAATATGATTATATTTTTCATATAATCATATCTCTCAAACACATCCTGTAGGTGTGACTTTTAGGGACCAGTTGATCACCGCCATTAAAATGACAATAACGTCAAACTTCTAGCAAGCCAACCGTTATCGATAAACGTTAATCAACTGATAAGAATACTAAGTATACCCTGTGAACCTGTAAGAGATTTAAACACGTTATCACACTAACTGTGGAGACCTATGTGACAACCCTAGCGATGCGGAAATATAAAACATACAAGCCATGGTGAATTATATAGGCGGAAATATGAATTTTTGTAAAACTTTTATACATCAAGAAGAAGTATACGAGGAGTGTCAAATATTACAAACTAAATGATAAATACAACAAGAGCCTAAGTCTCTCAAAATGTTATAAAATGTCAAAGTGATTAGCAACTAGCTAAAATAACGTCTAGAGGTAATCTTCCAGGGGCAACGCCCGCTAGCTCACACCCGAACCCAAAATATCATAAGCAAAAAGCCATCCAAATCAAGCAACCTGTTCATCCATGAAAAACATGAACGCCACAGTCAGTGGGGAGTAACTCCGGGTTCTCCCAGCCATATCACATTAAACGTACATAAAAGGAAATACAAAAGTAAAAGCATGCATATATAGATATACATGTGAAATACGATAAGGATAGATAGGCAATTCATTATATAATGATAAGAGCATATAGAATACAAATCCGAATCCATCATGTTATACAAAGACTCGGGGAAGACACTCTTAGGCAACCGAATACGCTCACTAGGGCTTGCATCTCACCGTTAGCGGTATAAGTTTGATAAGATTGAGACTCGACAAACAAACCATGCCAAGTCATGGTATGACCATGAATAATCAATCATGTAATCACCCATCCACACATAACAATACAAAGACGACCTCTCTCACGGTAAATGAAACGCACTAGCACCTTGTACATGGCAAGTATGATTAACAGGCATCCACGGGGTAAGTACTTCCCTGAACGCATACACGATTCAGTCCATTTCGTATATGTAGACTAATTTCCTCCTAGTAGCACGACGATAATAATACGGTCCTAGTCTAAACCTGGCCAGATTCTCGGAATATACCATTTTTCGATTCGACATGCGATAACTTTTCGCATCCAAGACTCGGTCAATCATAGACGCCGAGTACCCCAAATTTGGTAGAACAATTCACGAAAGAGGCGGAAAAGAGCTCGAGCCACATAACAAGCGGTACGCTACATGCAAATAACACCACCTCGCAAGTACACAACATTTGACGGCCGGGTCGATCAACGCAATGCGTTCAACTCCCAACAACGTCGTCGTATGCCCACTAACACATGCATTTAAGCAGTAGGATACCTCCCCGTTCCGACATTCCAGCCTTACGAACGTGGAGGTAGCCAAGGGAATGAGAGTACAAAGCACAAGACAAAATAGTGCTCAAACCGTATCATTTGTAAAAACCGACTCAAAGTGGGAACATACCAAAAACCGTCACAAAACATGAGAATAGGGAATCATATAAGTTTAAATATGATAAACATGAGTCAATACATGATACATAAGCATTAGAACAAGTTTATGAAGCATAATGAATAAAAACATAGATCACCTCTCCAAAACAACGTTGTTTGGAAACCAACTAAAACAAGGGTCCAGTTCAAACGGTCATAACTAGAGTTTTAGACATGAAAATGCAGAAATTCTAAATGGAAGTGATAGCTTATCCTCTTACGGTTCCAACGGGATGTCACAAGCCTAAAACAAGTAAGTAACGAAGGAGATATGATAATTTTACGAAAAGGGGTCAGTGTAGGAAACTGCAGTCGGCAGCGAGTAACGCTGCCTGCGTCCTACGACGCTGTCTGCGTCCAATAACGCTGCCAGCGTCCTTCACGGGATTCAGGCACGATCAAAATCAACATGTTATCAACAACAAAATCCTCATTTATCATCACAAACCATCAATTCTCATATCAATTAACAACTAACAACATCCATCAACAACAACACAAGTCCTAAGCATACTAACCATAATCTAAATACGATTACTAGCCTAGAAAACACATAAAACACGTAAATGATATCGAGTAACCCTTCACCGTTACATTTTCGCGTCTTTAAACGGTTTCTAAACCTTCCTAGTCTCCACCTACATACAATTAGATAATAAAAGATGAATATCATTCACCTTGAGAAAGACGGATAATTTAAAAAGCGAGAAAGACGGTAATTTTATTACCAATACGGATAGAGGAAGATAAGAGGGGAAGAATAAGACGAACTTACGTGAATTTGAGCGAGAAACGAATGAGATATGACGATTCTAAGCTTGGATCAAAAATGGAGGCAAGGGTTTTGGGTTTCTTAGAGAAGAAGGAAAGTTTGAGTTGTGTTGAATGAATTAGGTTAGGGTTTGAGGGAGTATATGAAGGAGTATGAGTGGAAAAGTCTAGAAAAAGTCAAAGACGGCTCAAGATGGAATTCACTTGAAATTTCGCGTATTATCCAAATACGAACTCGGAAATTCCAAATTCGACACGGTAAATTTAATTCTAAACAAAAACTAAATTTCGCTGAAAAATATCCGTAAAATATTTTCAACTATAAAAATAGGGTACATTTACGGGTGTTACAATCACCCCACCTTTTAAAAAGTTTTGACCTCGAAAATTGAGAGTAGAAAACAAAAGTATCAAACACAAGAGTCGGTTTTAAGAATTAACAAGAAATTTTTTACAAGGGAAACATTTATGAAACGAGGTTCTTCTCGAAAACGGTTTAAGGAGAATTTTCATAAGTGCGAAACTTTATTTACGGATCACAAGAGTGCCCGTCGCGAACGAGTACTCTAGTTATCCAAATCAAAGCAATGTCGAAATAGTGAAATCGAAAATCAAAACAAGCGTTAGTAAGTGCAGGACTAGTCACTAGACGTCTCCAATAATAAGTCCAAACATCCAACCAAACGCAAAATCCAAACATAAAATCAAAAGAAATCCATTTTCTCCAAAAAGAGGGTACACAATCCATCTTTAGACTTCTTTGAAAAGTTAAATTAGAAATACAATATGGAAATTTGAAGATTTTCTCAAAGATAAAATCAAAATAACAAGACATTACACGCACATAGAGCGACTCGCACATCTCACACACAATTCAGGGTAACAAAATAGATACAAAACACGCAAAAACAAAACAAATTGAACTCTTAGGGATAGGAAGATCACGATGAAATCGGCACGAAGATCTACAAGAACTCGATAGCACTAACCCTACTGATACTCTAATCCTCAAGAGGATGTAATTTACCCAAGTTACACCTCAACATTTTACATCATTAGATTTCTACTAAGATCCTTCATAACCACGAGACCTCAAGTCATCAACATAACCATTCAAACCTAATTAGCATCGACTGGGGTCCATAGATTGAAATATGCAGGAGAGGTCCTTTAACGAACTATAAAATCCTTAGATTCATGAAACTCTGACTGAGACCACTAACCAAAGAAATCTCATATTAGGGGACCATATTTACTAACAACCACAAAGTGAACGGTCCTTACCATAAAATCCTCTGATCTAATTTATTCCAAAACTCATTATCCTAAATTTACAATGAACTTTCTCATCCTCGAAAATCAAAACACAATCCACGCAACCAAACATAATTATCTAAGATTCAACTAGCCTCATCCAAAGATCTCACAACAAGGAAAAACCCACGATCCATTATCTCTTATAAGAATTCTTTAATACGCCCTAACATCCTTAATTCGATCATTCCTACGCTCGAAGCCTCAAATATGAATAGTCACATTAGCAAACTGTGGAGGTTACTAATCCTCAAGATAAATGGGTTCACCATTCTAACTCTATAATCCATAACAACTGAGCACTCACTATCCAAAGCTTGCAACGAACATTTCTCAATCTCAAACTATGATTCCTTAAGAATAAAAGAGAATTACTAATTCCAAACCACGAATGACCAATCACTTGGCAATCATACAACCATTCAAATCATCTAATTCATCTAAAACTCAAAATGAATCGATTTTCATTTATGACAATACTCCTCAAACTTTGGGTACCGGCTCAATTTCCCTAAAGCAAAGTCTCTTTTAGAATCCACCAATTAGAGACATCCAATTCCCAAATGACATACCAAGCAACCGTTATAATACCCAACAACAACGAACTATTATCATGATTAACTCAATTCTCAAAATAGCACTACAATACCAAGCTCCAAATCTAAAACCACTAAGAGAGGATACATTATCACTATTAGGATTCATCCTAGAGCTTAAGTCCTATTTACCATGATGAAATATAACATGAAATTTGCTCAATCCAAGGACACATATTCTAGCTAAAGAATCCCAAATTACATCACGCTTATTCTTTGAGCCTTACAAACGGAATATCCAATCCACTAGAGAAAAGATGAAGGAGCAACGAGATAGAAAACGATAAGGAATCTCAAAGAGAACACGGGAATAAATAAGGCACGATATTACAAGAGAGGAGCGCTGAAAAATAACGAGGTCAAGAAAGAGACAAAGCAGATAGTAGAGGTATGAATATATCCGAGTAAGAAATAAGATACGAGCATGCGATTTCTTAAAGATCAATCTTGACAAAAACATTCAAGAATGGAAATGAAAAGGGATGATGGCACGAGTAAAGGTTTAAGGTTTAATCCACAAAATTTCTCCTTTCAGACTTAGGGTGATAGCAAAGCAACTCATCCCGATTACAAAGGTCTCTTACAAGGGACCATCGTACCACAAATCATCAAAGTAAGGTACACCTAGATTTAACAAATCGATTACAACCCAATTCATCCGCCCTTTCATATAACACGGATTCCCAATTGCGGAATTGCAACTCAAGCATAATAACATTCTCTCAACTCCATAATTTGACACATTCCCAAAGGTTTCAAAAAAACCGAAGAACCAATAAGGAATTCTCCATACTAATCTCTTTTCAACTCCTACGGCCACAAGGTAGAACACCGAACAAAACGTCATTATCAACATCATATAGCCCACGAGTTCATTATTAACAAAGTACAACCTCAAGTCAAACATCATCATTAACGTCCCAAGGTATTTTCATCATAGCTCACATCATCGAATCTCGCACATATCTATAATCCTCAAGTAATATGGTTTAATCTATCACGACGACTTACAACCTCAACCAAGTCTCCGATACCAGGATATAAGATCATATTTTTAAATCCAAGAATTATAGCCAAGCACTTTTCCACCAATCGTATACTCTAACACATACACTAGAATCCACAAAAAGTCACTTAGTCTCAAAAGCATTTTACCACTCAAGGCATCATTCAAACTCCTAAATTCAAAAGATTAAATGGCTAATGGGTTAAGACGTCTTAGCCAACTCATTCAACCTTACACCATCAGATATCATGAACTATCCACACATTAGTCATGGCAAGCATCAAGCATTAAAATCATCAAACTTATCTTACCACAATTTCCTCAAGGATCCCAACTCTCACCTCTAGGGGTGAACTTAGGTCTACACAATTTTTCTCAAATTCCCAATTCATTCTAACAAACACTAATATTCCACAGAGTCTAAAATTCTTCCAACCAAGTACAATATGCCACAAACAAAAGGGTATGACATCCATAAAAATGTTACATGAGGAAGGTAAGGATACCAATGGTAAGATGGAGGAAACTATCAAGAGTAATTTCCAAGAGTCAACCAAGTTGGAAGAGAAAGAAGCACTTATATAGAAGGAAGAGAGCATGATACATTAAGGACGAGAGAAAACATCGATGAGGAAGAAATACACTTCAATTAGGCTTGTCAATCTTCAATCTTCGGTAGAGGATACTTCTTCTAGGTAACACATGATCCACCTTAAGACGGTAGATACAAACAAACATAACATCACTCAACACAATCAACAAACAAGTTAGAACCTAACAAACATCAAGTACACCAAGACTACCACCTTAGGTCCTTAAGTCTACCCATCTCTCATTTATTATTTCAAGGTCAAGTAATTTAAGTTTAGGGTTCACGTGTGTGCGTCGGGAGCGATAAAGCTCTGATACCAACTGTGACAACCCTCGCGAATGCGGAAATATAAAACATACAAGCATGTGAATTATATAGCGGAAATATGAAGTTTTTAAAACTTTTATACATGCAAGAAGAAGTATACGAGGAGTGTCAAATATTACAAACTAAAGTATGAAATACAACAAAGAGACGAAGTCTCTCAAAATGTTATAAATGTCAAAGTGATTAGCAACTAGCTAAAATAACGTCTAGAGGTAATTCTTCCAGGGGCAACGCCCGCTAGCTCACACCCGAACCCAAAATATCATAAGCAAAAAGCCATCCAAATCAAGCAACCTGTTCATCCATGAAAAACATGAACGCCACAGTCAGTGGGGAGTAACTCCGGGTTCTCCCAGCCATATCACATTAAACGTACATAAAAGGAAATACAAAAGTAGAAGCATACATATATAGATATACATGTGAATACGATAAGAATAGATAGGCAATTCAATATATAATGATAAGAGCATATGAATACAATCCGAATCCATCATGTGATACAAAGACTCGGGGAAGACACTCTTAGGCAACCGAATACGCTCACTAGGGCTTACATCTCACCGTTAGCGGTATAAGTTTGATAAGATTGAGACTCGACAAACAAACCATGCCAAGTCATGGTATGACCATGAATAATCAATCATGTAATCACCCATCCAACATAACAATACAATGACGACCTCTCTCACGGTAAATGAAACGCACTAGCACCGTGTACATGGCAAGTATGATTAACAGGCATCCACGGGGTAAAGTACTTCCCTGAACGCATATACGATTCAATCCATTTCGTAGATGTAGACAATTCCTCCTGGTAGCACGCCGATGATAATAATACGGTCCTAGTCTAAACCTGGCCAGATCTCGGAATAAATCATGTTCCGATTCGACATGCGATGACGTTTCGCATCCAAGACTCGGTCTTACAATATATATGCCGAGTACCCCAAATTCGGTAGATCAATTCACGAAAGAGGCGGAAAAGAGCTCAAGCCTCATAACAAGCGGTACGCTACATGCAAATAACACCACCTCGCAAGTACACAACATTTGACGGCCGGGTCGATCAACGCATAGCGTTCGCCTCCCAACAACGTCGTCGTATGCCCACTAACACATGCAATTAAGCAGTAGGATACATCCCCGTTCCGACATTCCAGCCTTACGAACGTGGAGGTAGCCAAGGGAATGAGAGTACAAAGCACATAACAAAAATAGTGCTCAAACCGTAACCTTTGTAAAAACCGACTCAAAGTGGGACATACCAAAAACCGTCACAAAACATGAGAATAGGGAATCATATAAGTTTAAATATGATAAACATGAGTCAATACATGATACATAAGCATTAGAACAAGTTTATGAAGCATAATGAATAAAAACATAGATCATCTCTGCAAAACAACGTTGTTTGGAAACCAACTAAAACAAGGGTACACTTCAAACGGTCATAACTAGAGTTCTAGATATGAAAATGCAGAAGCTTATCTTCTTACGGTTCGAACGGGATGTCACAAGCCCAAAACAAGCAAGTAACGAAGGAGATATGATCATTTTACGAAAAGAGGTAAGTGCAGGAAAACTGCAGTCGGCAGCGAGTAACGCTGCCTGCGTCCTACGACGCAGCCTGCGTCCTACGACGCTGTCTGCGTCCAATAACGCTGCCAGCGTCCTTCACGGGATTCAGGCACGATCAAAATCAACATGTTATCAACAACAAAATCCTCATTTATCATCACAAACCATCAATTCTCATATCAATTAACAACTAACAACATCCATCAACAACAACACAAGTCCTAATCATACTAACCATAATTTAAATACAATTTCTAGCCTAGAAAACACATAAAAGACGTAAATGATATCGAGTAACCCTTCACCGTTACCTTTTCGCGTCTTTAATCGATTTCTAGAAAGTCTCCACCTACAATTAGATAACAAAAGATGAATATAATTCACCTTGAGAAAGACGGATAATTTAAAAAGCGAGAAAGACGGTAATTTTATTACCAATACGGATAGAGGAAGAAGAGAGGGGAAGAATAAGATGAACTTACGAGAATTTGAGCAAGAAACGAGCGAGATATGAAGAATCTAAAGTTGGATCAAAATGGAGGCAAGGGTTTTGGGTTTCTTAGAGAAGAAAGAAAGTTTGAGTTGTGTTGAATGAATTAGGTTAGGGTTTGAGGGAGTATATGAAGGAGTATGAGTGGAAAAGTCTAGAAAAAGTCAAAGACGGCTCAAGATGGAATTCACTTGAAATTTCGCGTATTATCCAAATACGAACTCGGAAATTCCAAATTCGACACGGTAAATTTAATTCTAAACAAAAACTAAATTTCGCTGAAAAATATCCGTAAAATATTTTCAACTATAAAAATAGGGTACATTTACGGGTGTTACACACTAGCTCCAACAAAGACCCCCTTAGACGACACTTAGAAGGAATAGATTTCACGGTGCGATGGCCCAAAGAAAATAAACGATCAAGCGTAGATACAGACCATTGAACAAGCTCTACCCCATCATCAGATGAAAGAACCGAATGAGACGGAGCCAGAGGTCTAGGGATACCTTGAATAAAAAAGCTAACGATGCCATCACCACAATCCGGAGGCGGAACTATGTCACCCCGACCATGCCGACACCTAGAACGAAACGTATGGGTTTTAAAGCACTCCCCACACATCCAAAGCCCCATCCGCTTTAAAGTAATCTCGGCATTAGAGAAAACCGTCAGACTATCAGTAAGAGTTTGACGCGTAAATCCCATAGCACCGCCACTATGTCGATCCTGAAAATGCTTTTGCCAGGTGGCCTTAGTAAGGCCCCTACCACCTCTATTCGGACACCCATGAATACAAGAAAAAGGACAAGGAAACCGCACTAAAACAGGCATGATAAAGAAAAAGAAAAAGAAAATAATAATACCTAATGAAAAAAAAGAAACCCTAATATGTGCATGGTCACTGTTCACGTGCAAGGCAAAGGACAACCACCATCACATCGACCACGGCACAGCCCACAACCAGCCACCACAGTGACGGCTAGCTCCGACCACCACCAGTAAACCCTGGCAAGATGCAGCCGACACCAACACCAACCGACGCCGACGCGATCAAATTGCCTGGCCAAAAACAGCCACGGCGAGACAACATGACCAGCCAACCGACGACCTGAAGTGGTATTGAACGACGCCTGACAGCCGATGGTGGCAGAGGTAGGGCTACGCCCGTTGCAAAACCCAGAATGCCCTAAGACGGAAACCCACCGTCTTTCTCACAAACCCACGACCCTCATAACAGACGCCTCGGGCGGAGGCCGTCGACAGGTCTATGGCGCCTCGGGAGGAGGCCGGCGACGATGAACCAGGCCGTCAGCAACCTAGGGGTTGCTAGGGCTCCTGACAAACCACTTGGTTGTGGTGGCTGAGTCCGCGCACGATCCCCTCTCTCTCTCCCCTACCCAAAACGCGAACCACACCTATAACCCCACCACAGCCGGCGACGTAAGGTCTAGATAGCCTGGGTGCGGGTGGTGGCCGGAAGGGCAGCAGAGTAGCCGCAGCAACAGCCACGGGCAGAAACAAGCCATAATCGCAAAAACGCCTCTTCTCTCTCTCCTTTCTCTAACGTATTATTATTATTATTATTATTATTATTATTATTATTATTATTATTATTATTATTATTATTATTATTATTATTATTATTATTATTATTATTATTATTATTATTATTATTATTATTATTATTATTATTATTATTATTATTATGTGATGTATTTTATAATTTTATAATTTTATAATTAGTGAGACATGAAAAAAAGTAGAGAAAAAGTTACTTGGTCTGCAATGTCTAATAATATTAAAGTGTTAATATTTGTTAATACAATTGAAAATCACAATCCTGAAAAGATAGATATCATCAAAACAAAGACCATCATCTATGTTGCTCTGTTGACTTCCATTTCATCTTGATGTACTTCAACATTCTCGTCATTATGGCCACAATTAGCTCGACATATTTTATCTGCAATTTTTTTTACTCATTTTCACCTTGAGTTCCTTTCATTTTTTATCATCCATGTTTGAATCTGCTCTTCCTTGACTCCTTGGATGTTGTATAGTTAGTATACCAAGTTTATGCATCCGCATGAAATTATGAAGTGTGATAGCGAAAAAATTAATTGACATTTGAGATTTAGGTGACATTTGTGGCATGTTTTTCAACACATTCCACTTTCTCTTCAATTGACCAAACGCCAATTCCACTCTCATTCTTAAAGATGAATGTCGATAATTGAAATGTTCAAATATTCCTCTAGAAGGTGCATGCTTATGTTCAAGCACATGGTATCTAACGTTCAGATGGCTAATAGGAGACAAATACCCAAGTGTATTATGATTCGTGAGTCCACCAAATAGTATTTAACTACAAATGTTCATATATAAAATAATTAATGTTTATGATTACGATGTAGAGATAAAAATATAACTATAAAATACACTCCCTCCATATCTTAATAATGTACCCATTTACATTTGGCTCAACAACCAATGGGCAAATAATCAGGACAAGTGGGCCAGTTAATTAAGAAAGAAAATACATCTAAACAAGTGCATAAAGTAATAATCTTTTCCAGCAATTTGCATAGGATACTTAAAAAAATATGAATAGAAGTACACTGAAGTACCCAGCAGAACATTCTGCCAAACTAAACAACCCCAATAAATTACACTATGAAGAAGCCAAATTTGACAAATGATCAAAGGCATCAGATTGTTTGTGTCTTGTTTGAGAGCTACAAAAACAACAAACCAGCCCATGGTAAGATGTTTGAAGTAGTTTCCATGTTCAATGTCTCAAGAAAGTGTATTTATAACATTTGGACGGCAGCCAAAAAACAAAAGCAAGAAAAAGTGTCTATCAATGTGATGAGCAAATTAAAATGGAAGAAGGGAAGAGAAAGGATACCGTGTCCAATAAAAAATATCATGTCACTTGATGTGTAAAAAAGAACAACATTGAAGAGATTGGGTAAGGCCATAGGTCATGCACCATCAACATGTCAAAGATGGGTGAACAAGGTCTCATCAAATCTCATACAAATGAAATAAAACCAGATTTGACTCAAGACAATAAGCATCTCAGGTTACATTTCGTCATTGGTAAACTAGTATTTGATAGGTTGTTAAGGTGTATCAAGTTCAAAGATATGAGACATATTATCCACATAGATGAGAAATGATTTTACATGACAAAACCAAGTTGTAGATACTACATTGGCAGTAATGAATCACTCCCATATAAAGTTCTAAAAGTAAGAGATACATTACTAAAGTTATGTTCTTGGCAGCCGTTTCAAGACCAATATACAAAGACAATGGAGAAGTTTTCTTTGATGGAAAGCTTGGTATATGGCCATTCACTTACCAAGAACCAGCAAAAAAAGAAGTAAGAATAGAGAGGCATGTATTATTGTCACAAAACCACTAGAATCAATCACCAATAAGGTAACAAAAGCAACATTGATCAACATTGTGATTCCAGCCATTAAAATTAAATGGCTAGCATCTTCATCAAAGGATATAATCATTCAACAAGATAATGCTAAGCCTCATATCAATAAGAAAGATAAAGATTTCATAGAAGCATCAACTTCAGACAGTTTCAATATCAACTTAACACAACAACCAGCCAACTCTCTTTATTTAAACATCTTAGATTTGGGTTTCTTTAAGTCAATCCATCTTTACAAGACGAACATCCAGCCAAGACTGTGGAATAAATGGTGAAGAATGTACAAGACGCAGATGAAACATAGACAGTGGAAACACTTGATAATGTATGGCTAAGCTTACAAGCTTTGTATGGTGGTAATAATGAAACAAAAACGACACAATAACTTTCCATTACCACACTTAGCAAAGGCTGCACAAAAAAGGCAAGGAACACTTCCAAGAGATTTAGAGGTTGATGAAGAATTGGTAAAGGAATGTATTCATTACTTAATTATGTGTGGAATGATAAAAAATTTAGAACAATTAATGTTAGACATAGGTATTCAAGTCCCATTTTGATAAATTAAGGTGGATGTTTGTATGACAATCAAACAACAAGACAGTTTTTGACAAGTTTGTTTGTCAGGACAAACATTAGGACCTATGTGAATAGTCTATGCAAGTTTACTTTTGTTTTGGGTAATGAAATGGCCTAAATGCACTTCTATATGAATGTGGTCATGTAATGTCAAGTTTATGAATGAATTAACACTTTTTATTTCATATAGAAGTACTCTCAGCAAGCAAATTGTTCTCATTGAGTACTTTGACCTCATTTAAGTGCCTCGTCAAAAGGAGCATAATACATGGAGCCTCATAAACTAATTTACTCAATAAGATGAACCCCTAATGGTGGCATAAAAAATGGGTGAACTAGCAACTCAAGTCTTCAACCAAAAGTAAGAATAACTCAACATGGCCATAACTAATGAAGATACTAGTAGTGACTAACATAGAGCCCTTATTTTGGTTGATGATAGAAACCATCACAAACCAACATCGAGAATAAGAAACTTAGACCTTCATTGAGGGTAAGTATCAACCCAAAACAGTGAACATAAACTAGCATCAACAACATGACACTCCATCAGTTTAACACTCACATGAATATATAGCAACTCAGAAATCATCACAAACCAACATCGGGAACAAGAAAAGTAGACCTTCATTGAGGGTAAGTGTAATACTCCGTATTTCTATTTGTTGGGCGCTCGGCCGAGTAGAGCTTACTCAACCGAGTACATAGCATACTCAGCCGAGTATAGGCTACTCGACCGAGTGAAATTGGTTGGTATCTTTTGGGTGGTTCTGATCTCTCGTACTTGGCCGAGTGACATCGGCACTCGACCGAGTGAGTCGTACTCGACCGAGTACATATTATACTCAACCGAGTATGACAGTTATGGGGTTCAATCCGACGAGTGATTATAGAGTTATTATGAGGAATTAGTTTCATAATCAGTTTTACGCTTTCATAATTACAAGCCCTAGTTTCCAAATTCTCTCTAATTCCTAAAGGAACCTTTGATCATCTCGTGCCGGATTCGATTGTTTTCATTGGCTTGATTGATTACCTTGGTAAGTATGCCTCTTTATGATTTATTTGTGATTATTGTAGTAACCTAATTGAATTGGGGGAAAAGGGAATGAAATTGGTGTTGATTATATGATTGTTGATTGTTTAGGAGGGGACTTCATAGAAGAACGCTTCTGATTACTTGTGCTATTTGCGGATTTTTAATAAGGTAGGGTTTCCCTACTCAGTGTTGCATTATTAATTGATGTGATAATATGTTATGATTCTTGTTATATGATTGATGATGGTGTTGATGGAGTTCGGGTTTGGGGTTGTTGACGATGGTTACTATGGTTACTATGAATTGGTGATTCCGTTGGGAGACGGATCACACCCCGAGTTCCCCCCCGTGGTTATCCCGCCGCGCGGGGGATGTGCACATTAATAATCAGGGTTCTCTCTCTGCGATGAGAGGGGTTGTCGACGCCGCCTGTGGCTGCGGTCCAGGGTCAATGGGTGGTTTTGTAGAGCATGCTGGTAATTTGAGTCTACTGAGGTGTGTGTTGCGGTGGCCCGCTGGTTTCTCTTTCCCATGTGCTTATCTTGTACTGATAAGCAATATTTTGTACTAATTTATCCCCCGTTTTAGCTCGATTTCTATATGATTTATGCACTTTGTTAAGTGATTAACGAGCTAATATTACTATTCTAGTTGTTTTGCGTGCTTTGTCTCGTTTTATAGGAAATGAAGCGGTTTTGCTATATTTTCTTACTTTATGGAGCAAAGGCACTATAATATAAGTTTACGAGGAACCGATGATAGCAATTTCATGATTGGATCACAATTTCCAATGCATCATTTCTCAAAGTGGATTGGTCTTGACTTTTGACTTAGTTTCTCAATTAAAACACAAGCCCAAGTCAACCAAAGCCTGGCCCAAGACCATTTCCGAACTGCAAACTACCAAAACAAGGCATAGGATTCCGTGCCCAAAGAAGAAATTCGAAGAGACGAAAGAAGATCCATCAGGATTACATACCCGATCGGATTTACCATATACCCGATCGGGTATGTATGATGCTGAACGCCTCTTGCCTCTTCTTCTCCCAAGCTTTAATGGGGATGTTTATTGCCTTGTCTAGGGTATGAATCCGGATGGAAAAGCTCAACCTTGCAGCCCTATAAAAGCCTAAGATCATCGACATGAAGAACACATTACATTAGATTACATTACATTACATACCAATCATATTATCATCTCTTACATTTAGCAATTTACATACAAGTTAGATTATAGTTTATGGTTTTGTATGCAAGTTTAGACATCTTACTTCAAGCATTTTCTTTAGCACTCTCTACTGTTTTATCATTACATTTTGGTTGAAATTCGTTCTTATTATTTTCTCTTAGATTGTTGTACTTCCATTCCCGGTAATTCTCTATCTTTTGCTTTCATTTTTTTCAATACCGTTATGTTTATTTTATAATAGATTCTATCACTTTCATAAACCATGAATTATAATCTACTTAGCCTTCTTTTCGTATTATCATTGTTGTTAGTAATCCCGCACAAAAGTAATTTAGTCAAAATTAAATCATCGTTTAATATGTCTCATTTAACTTCACCTAGTCATATAATAATCATTGTAAATTTCATCATTAGAATAATAGCCAATTTAATATTGATCATGTCAATCATTTTAATATCCCTAATTCATAGTTTAATTTCCTACATTTTTTTCCTCTTAATTTATTTAATCACATAAATTAAATCTAGTAGTGTAGGATTATCATTATGTAAATATAATAAATAAAATTGAAATATTGAAATGATTTGCTAGTTAAAATGAATTAAAAGAAGAATCGATGCCAATAGAACCATCTAGTTTGTTTCTTCCTTTGGTTGTGTCAAATTCTATAACTTTGTTTAGTGGCCATAAACAATTGTTTGTATTAGTCAATTTCCGTCTTAGAAACGAGAGTTGGGATGGGAAGTAGGACTACCAATAGGAGTTTAGTGACCTAACCAGGCTGAAAGGACGTTAGGACCCATTAAAAAGTTGGTACGAATCCGAGAGGAATATACCGCTACAAGGCTTGGACAATCGTAGTAATTCTAATATTGGTATCAATAAAGCTTTTAAATCATTTGACATGAATTTCTAAATTTCTAATTCTCTATATCAATTTGATTAGATAGTTTATTTTATCATTTTAGTTAGTTTATTTTACCGTCATTTTACTACCGTTCTTAGATAGTTTATTTTATTGTCATTTGTTAGTTTATTAGTTTTATATTATTTTAGTTAGGTAGCTTTTCAATATTGTTATTTTAATCATCGTTCTTAGTTAGATTAATTATTGTAACTTTCCTTTCCGTCAAGTAGACTAGTTCATTTTATCTTGCAATTTTATTATCGTCATCAATTAGATTAGATTTATTTTTATCGCAATTTCCATACTTGTCATTTAAATATCGTCATTGCATACTTGTCATTTTATTCCATGTTAGTAGTTTAGATAATCACCTCAAATAAATCGAACTTAAATAAAAATCACCCCATAGCAGTTCATAGTTAACACGTACACCCTGAGAATCGATCCCTACTTCCCTAATTACATTCTTTATGTTGTTAGCCTAAGTGTGGGTAATTATTTTTGTATCAGGACTGCGACACAACAGGTCAAATTTTGGCGCCGTTGCCGGGGAACACGGTTTTGTTTATCTATGTATTGCTGATTTTTGTTTAAAATTTTACCATTTTTAGGTGCAACCGTACCTTAAATCATTACTTACTTTCCTTTGTGTGTTTTTCTTTTAGGTTGACAAAAATGGTGAGAACAAAAGAAGATCCTAAGTTCCGAGTTTTTGAACTTGCTTGTGACAACCCTCGCGAATGCGGAAATATAAAACATACAAGCATGTGAATTATATAGCGGAAATACGGTATTTTAAAAAACTTTTATACATGCAAGTTAAATAAAACGAGGAGTGTCAAAATATTACAAATTAAATACGGAAATATAACAAAGAGACGGGGTCTCTTAAAATGTTAGCAAAGAACAAGTGTTTAGCAAAACTAGCTAATATCGTCTAGAGGTGAAAACTTTCAGGGACAACGCCCGCTAGCTCACACCCGAACCCCAAAATATCATATCCAAAAAGTCATCCAAGCAAGCAACATGTTCATCCATGAAAAACATGAACGCCACAGTCAGTGGGGAGTAACTCCGGGTTCTCCCAGCCATATCACATTAAACGTACATATAAGGAAATACAAGAGTAAAATCATGCATATATAGATATACATGTGAGTTACGATAAGAATAGATAGGCAATCCAATATATAAAGATAAGATCATATGGAAATCAAATCCGAAACCATCATGTTATTCAAAGACTCGGGAAAGACACTCTTAGGCAACCGAATACGCTCGCTAGGGCTTGCATCTCACCGTTAGCGGTATAAGATTGATAAGATTGAGACTCAACAAACAAACCAAGTCAAGTCATGCGATGATCACAATAAATCCAACATATTATCATTCATTCACGAACCAAGACATTGACGGTGTCCAATCATACAATGACCATGAATAATATCATGAAATCACGCATTCAAAGAACGACACAAGACGACATCTCTCACGGTAAATGAAACGCACTAGCACCGTGTACATGGCAAGTATGATTAACAGGCATCCACGAGATAAGCATTTCCCAGAACGCATACACGATGACATTTCGTATATGTAGACTAATTTCCTCCTAGTAGCACGACGATAATAATACGGTCCTAGTCTAAACCTGGCCAGATTCTCGGAATAAACTTGTTCCGATTCGACATGCGATAAACGTTTCGCATCCAAGACTCGGTCTTCAATATATATGCCGAGTACCCCAAATTCGGTAGATCAATTCACGAAAGAGGCGGAAAAGAGCTCAAGCCTCATAACAGCGGTACGCTACATGCAAATAACACCACCTCGCAAGTACACAACATTTGACGGCCGGGTCGATCAACGCAATAGCGTTCAACTCCTAACAACGTCGTCGTATGCCCACTAACACATGCATTTAAGCAGTAGGATACCTCTCCGTTCCGACATTCCAGCCTTACGAACGGGAAGGTAGCCAAGGGAATGAGAGTACAAAGCACAAGACAAAATAGTGCTCAAACCGTATCATTTGTAAAATACGACTCAAAGTGGAACATACCAAAAACCGTCCCAAAACATGTGATACAAGCGAGTGAAATGTCATGCATCCAAAGCAATAATATTATAAGTCGCTACGTAAATTTATACGATAAACGAACGATTAGAATTATTATAAATGAAAACCGTAAACAAAGATCACAAACAACATCCAGCAGGTGCCAGCCGGTCAGGCTGACCGGCTGCCGGTCCACCGGCTCATGCCATTACCTCATACGAAAATCAACTTAAAACTTCAGTGTGTCCCAGCCGGTCAAGCTGACCGGCTGTCGGTCAACCGGCTGGGACCAATGGGTCATATGAAAAACAAAGGAAGGAAGGGGGTTGCTCAGCCAGTTGTCAGACCGGCTGCCGGTCGACCGGCTGAGCCCAACTTCATATTTCAGAATCACGTAAAACTTCAATAATATACAGCCACTACCCCAGCCGGTGGTCTGACCGGCTGCCGGTCGACCGGCTGAGGTCAGCAGTACACGAAAATCTCATTTTTGCCTAAGGATCCAATTTCAATTATCATCCAATATTATCATAAATCATTCATACTCATATCAATACTCAATAAACAACATCCATCAACAACAACACAAGTCATAAGCTTACTAACCATAACCTAAATACGGTTTCTATCCTAGAAATCACATAAAACACGTAAATGATATCGAGTAACCCTTCACCCGTTACCTTTATGCGTCTTTACTAATCGTCATGCTCCTCTTCAATAAGGTAATAGTCGTTGTCGGGATCTTGGAGGTCACCACCTACAAATAGATCATAAAAGATGAATAAAAATTCATCTTGAGAAAGACGGAAAGTTTGAAAAGCGAGAAAGACGATGATTTTAATATCAATACGGATAGAGGAAAGTAAGGGGAGAAGAATGAGACGAACTTACGTGAATTCTATCAAAGAACAAAAGAGTTACGATGATTCAAAGATTGATTTCAAAGAGGGAGGCAAGGTTTCTTAAGGAGAAAGAAAAGTTTGTGTTTGAGTTTGTGTTGAATGAAAATTAGGTTAAGGAGTATGAGTATGTATAAGGGAAAGTCAACAAAAAGTCAAACTCGCCTTAAGACGGGATTCTCATGGAATCTCGCGGAAATTCCAAATACGAACTCGGAAATTCTAAATTCAACTCGAAACTTTAAATTCTAAATTAAAACTTAAAATTACTGAAAAGTATTCGTAAAATATTTCTACTAGAAAAATAGGGTACATTTCCTGGTGTTACATTGCTAATGGGATCCTAAGGGTCCATATCACTCTAATTGCTCTCATTGAAGGTAACCAATTCAGTGGCGAGCCAAATGAAAACCCAGCCCACCATATCCAAAATTTTTGTGAGTTGTGTCAAACTTTTAAAAGGGAAGGGATCACCCAAAACCAAATCAAAGAAACTCTCTTTCCCTTATCACTAAAGAGAGAAGCTAAATGGTGGTTCACCCGTCGTCTAAAAGATGCCACAAAACCAATGGAGTGGGAAGAGATCGTCATAGCTTTCCATCGTAGGTTTAAACCTCAATCCACCATGTCAACCTTATCGAGTAATTCACGAAGAGAAAGTGGGGAAGGTTCCCAAAGTAATGGGGGAGAGCGAAAGAAAAGCCAAGTGGAAACCTCATGTGATGTTGACACTACCATTTCCGTAGCCTGTCCCGTTCCATCAAATGAAACCACCCCAAGAAGTACTTTATATCGTCCAAGAGTTTTAAACCCGTTTACCTCACCAACAACCCCTTGTGAACTTTGTGGAGGAATAGGGCATGTACCTCAAAGATGCGGGAATAAACTCACACCATTAAACCCCTTTCACCCACAATTTCGCCAAGCCCAACCTACTAATGCACCCCATACCATTCCATGCTCATCTTTTCAAAATGGTCAAGTAATAGCAAAAGTAGATGCCAAGTTGAGGGAAGTAATCCAAGCACAACACAACATGTCCTCATACTTCTTTTCTACCATAGGCTCACTCAAATCAACCATCATGTCTCTCCAAAAGAGAGTATAAGAGTTAACCCCGTCGAGTTCAAGCCAAACCACCCAAGAGAGTGAAGACCCATTAATAGTCACAATCGATATGATTGTTGACAAACCTTTTGATAATCCTTTTGGGAATGGTGAGAGCTCAACCGAGGACCGAGAATTGGGAAGCCTATTCTCCCGTGAAGAAAGCCCTACCGTTATTCTCCGCGAGCTTAAAAAGAATTGCACTTGTAATCCAGGGAAGAGTAAGGAGCCCATCTATAAGTTGCCCCACGAACTTTACAATAATCCTTCACTAGCCAAACCAACCCGAGCCCCTACACAAGAGGAGACATCCTATCTCGAATCTTTGATAATGACTTTGATAAGAGCTCAAGGGAAGTTAGAAGAAAGAGTTGGTGAAGCAACGATGGCAAATGACAAAGCTTTTTCAAGGTTGGAGGCAAGGATTGGCAAGACATTTCAAGAAGAAGAAACAACCCAAGATTTTCCCAAGGAACCTCCCCTCGTAGAAGGGAAGGTTATCATTCCTACAAAGCTTAAAGATCCAGGTTGTTTTAATATTTCTTTCACATTGAGTCTTCATAAGGTTAGAAATGCATTATGTGATTTAAGGGCCGCTATTAGTGTCTGCCCTTTACCTTCTATCAAGACCATTGCCCAGTGAAAATGAAGATTACAAATACTAGCCTTCAATTGGCCGATGGAACTATGCATACTCCAGCGGGAATTGTGGAAGATGTCCCCATTCGGATTGGACACTTCCTTGTTCCCGTTGATTTTTATGTAATCTTTTCAAAGAAAGGTAAAGACAACTATATTATATTAGGAATACCTTTCCTAAATACAGTTGGGGCATGTATCAATGTGCAAGGAGAGAGGATCACTTTCGAAATGGAGGGATCACGTGCCACTTTTGATAGGAAGGGGAATGTAATGAGTGTAGAAGATGGTGACCTCGAAGCATTCAAAGCTTCGGAAGTGTATTTGGATTAGATAGGAAGGGGAATGTAATGACTTAGTTTCTCAATTAAAACACAAGCCCAAGTCAACCAAAGCCTGGCATAAGACCATTTCCGAGCTGCAAACTACCAAAACAAGGCATAGGATTCCGTGCCCAAAGAAGAAATTCGAAGAGACGAAAGAAGATCCATCAGGGTTACATACCCGATCCGATTTTCCATATACCCGATCGGGTATGTATGCTGCTGAACGCCTCTTACCTCTTCTTCTCCCAAGCTTTAATGGGGATGTTTATTGCCTTGTCTAGGGTATGAATCCGGATGGAAAAGCTCAACCTTGCAGCCCTATAAAAGCCTAACATCATCGACATGAAGAACACATTACATTAGATTACATTACATTACATACCAATCATATTATCATCTCTTACATTTAGCAATTTACATACAAGTTAGATTATAGTTTATGGTTTTGTAAGCAAGTTTAGACATCTTACTTCAAGCATTTTCTCTAGCACTCTCTACTGTTTTATCATTACATTTTGGTTGAAATTCGTTCTTATTATTTTCTCTTACATCGTTGTATTTCCATTCCCGGTAATTCTCTATCTTTTACTTTCATTATTTTCAATACCGTTATGTTCATTTTATAATAGATTCTATCACTTTCATAAACCATGAATTATAATCTACTTAGCCTTCTTTTTGTATTATCATTGTTGTTAGTAATCCCGCATAAAAGTAATTTAGTCAAAATTAAATCATCGTTTAATATGTCTCATTTTACTTCACCTAGTCATATAATAATCATTGTAAATTTCATCATTAGAATAATAGCCAATTTAATATTGATCATGTCAATCATTTTAATATCACTAATTCATAGTTTAATTTCCTACATATTTTTCCTCTTAATTTATTTAATCACATAAATTAAATCTAGTAGTGTAGGATTATCATTATATAAATATAATAAATAAAATTGAAATATTGAAATGATTTGCTAGTTAAAATGAATTAAAAGAAGAATCGATACCAATAGAACCATCTAGTTTGTTTCTTCCTTTGGTTGTGTCAAATTCTATAACTTTGTTTAGTGGCCATAAACAATTGTTTGTATTAGTCAATTTCCGTCTTAGAAACGAGAGTTGGGATGGGAAGTAGGACTACCAATAGGGGTTTAGTGACCTAACCAGGCTGAAAGAACGTTAGGACCCATTAAAAAGTTGGTACGAATCCGAGAGCAATATACCGCTACAAGGCTTGGACAATCGTAGTAATTCTAATATTGGTATCAATAAAGCTTTTAAATCATTTGACATGAATTTCTAAATTTCTAATTCTCTATATCAATTTGATTAGATAGTTTATTTTATCATTTTAGTTAGTTTATTTTACCGTCATTTTACTACCGTTGTTAGATAGTTTATTTTATTGTCATTTGTTAGTTTATTAGTTTTCTATTATTTAAGTTAGGTAGCTTTTCAATATTGTTATTTTAATTATCGTTCTTAGTTAGATTAATTATTGTCACTTTCCTTTCCGTCAAGTAGACTAGTTCATTTTATCTTGCAATTTTTTTATCGTCATCAATTAGATTAGATTTATTTTTATCGCAATTTTCATACTTGTCATTTAAATATCGTCATTGCATACTTGTCATTTTATTCCATGTTAGTAGTTTAGATAATCACCTCAAATAAATCGAACTTAAATAAAAATCACCCCATAGCAGTTCATAGTTAACACGTACTCCCTGAGGATCGATCCCTACTTCCCTAATTACATTCTTTATGTTGTTAGACTAAGTGTGGGTAATTATTTTTGTATCGGGACTGCGACACAACCGGTCATGTACGTTGGTCGATATATGCGAATACTGACCCCTTTACTGTTTTACAAAACTGCTGTGATCCATTGAGGGACGGTGAGCAGGTGATCACAGGTAATCTATAGCGCTTCGTTGGGAAGAGAATGGGATCACCATGTCGTGTCTAGCTTCCGCTTAGGAGTTCTGGAGTCTTGCATTGAATAGTTATTTATAGTACATTATCTTTTGTTGAGTTTGGATTAATTGATCAGACGGTTGAGTTTGGATTAATTGATCAGACGGTATGCCGTCTGTTTGGATTTTTTTATTTGACATTTAAATAATTTTTAATAAAGTATGTTTCCTTTATCGCTTGAGTATATATATAATACCTCGGGCAACAAAGATGGTAGCGCTCTCATGTGCTAAGGGGTCTTGTAAGGCACCTTGTTGTATGGGGGTGTTACAAAATGGTATCAGAGCAATCGATTTTGGAACCTAAAACCAATGAACCTAATAAACTATGAGTGTCTAATACAATGAACCTGGGTAAGAGTCATAGGTAGCTACCGCAAAGATTCGGCAGACGTCCCGGAATCGCACTCTTACCCCTATAGCTCTTACTTGGTCACAAGGGAAGTGTCGGGGTGTTTTGTGAATTTGATGTGTTTATCAAGTTGTTGTAGCAATGATGTGAACTATAGATGATGATGAGAATGAATGGAAGTGATGAATTGTATCATGTGTGTATCACATGAGGATGACATGAATGGTGTGATGAGATATGAACCACATGAGAGGTGGCACGATTATATGATGTACATGAAATATGATGGCATGATGATGAGTATGAACGAAATGTAATGTGCTTAACGGTGTTGAATGTTTGCATGAAATATGATATTGAGCATATATGAAATGAAATATGTATGAATGGTGATGATTTTGGCATGAAAATATGTTATTGTTAACAAGCATGTTTTTTTTATACCAATGTAAGTAATATTAGAAAAATTGCCCTACGCAAGAATTACAAAGTTCAATACAATCCATGCCTCTAACCACTTCACTATCTATTCGAAACTATCAACAAAATTACATTAATCCTTTCAATTTACACCAAATAACATCGGCATGCCTAATTTGCCCCATCATAATATTCATCAGTCTGAGCCTTACTTCCATCCTTGCCTGCTCAATAATCTTTCTAGGTAAGAAGATGTATTTATCTACCTTGAAAACATTCCTGGTACACCAAATACCATACTAAACTGATACAATCACAGCCCAATAAACATTCCTTTGAAAACTAGATGCAGACCTGATCCTCAACAGACTAGCATAGTCATAGCAGCATTGAGGGTCAATCTGTATTCATTCTTTCATTAAAACATAGCAACATTTAGCAAAAGGACAATCCTGAAATAAGTGAACATGAGTTTCCACAACAGTGCCACACAGGAAACAGTCCGTATCCTCAGTAATTCTTATTCTTGAGAGTATATCCAAAGTCAGAAGTATTCCCTACCATAGTAGCCAGTTGATTAAACAATGTTTTAGAGAATTAAACATGTTCCATGCCACCCTACACCAGCCTAATTTAGCCTCTCCATTACCAGTTAATTAGGAGTAGCCTTTTGAGATAGTATAATGGTCTTCAGAACTCATCCACTTCCCAGTAACAATAGCAGGCAGGAACATAGACTTTACTGAGAAGATTTTCCTCCAATACCAAGAACTATAAGTACTTGGTGTGTAGCTATGCCAATCCCTTCTCTTAAGATATATTTTATCAATCCATTTTATCCACCAGAGATCCTTCTTAGTGGTAATCCACCAAACAAGTTTACCAACAGCAACAGTGTTCCAAACTTTACTGTCAACCAAACCCAGACCTTCATACTCTTTACCTTTACAAAGAACTGACCAGGGAACTAGAGAAGCTTTGGAATAATGCTCCTCACCCTCCCATAGGAAGTTCCTAAAGAAGGCCTTTAGCTTATCCATCACCTCACACGGAAGAATGAACATCTGAGCCCAGTAATTTTTAATTGTGCTAAGAACAGATTTTACAAGAGTCAATCTGCCAGTATAGGAAATCTTTCTCTTATTCCATCCTCTAATCCTTTTTACCATCTTCTCAACGCAATCACTTTTAGACAGCCTATGATGTGAAATAGTGATACCAAGTTATTTGAAAGGGGATGAACCCTTTTTGAAACCAGTGTGAGCAAAGATAATATCCTCAATTTTAGGTTTAATGCCTGTCACAATTAAATCAGATTTATCACTATTAATGTGTAAACCAGAGGCCCTTGAGAAGAAAGTAAAGCCCTCCACAATCATGAAAATATATCTCAAATCACCCTTACAAAAGATGAGAAGATCATCAGCAAATAAGAGATGATTAAGTCTCAAGCCTTTACACAGATGATGAAACTTGAATCCCTTTATATCACTGACCACATTCAAAATTCTACTTAAGTATTCCAAGCATAAAGTGAATAATAAAGGGGAGAGAGGATCTCCTTGATGAAGACCCTTCTTACCATGAAAAAAACCATGAGGAATACCATTTATGACCAAAGAATAGGGGGTAGTAGTAATGCATTGCATAATCAACTGAACAAAATTGGCAGGGAAGTTAAGACTAAGAATTATCTGTTCCACAAACTTTCATTCAATAGAATCATAAGCTTTCCTCAGGTCCACCTTGATCATACATCTAGGTGAGGCAGACTTAGTAGCATAGAGCCTAACCAAATCCTGGCTAATCAGGATATTACCCATTATACTCCTCCTCTTAACAAAAGCAGCTTGTGCAGGGTTAACAATATCAGGGAGAACTCTAGCTAATCTAATACACAACATATTAGAAATAATTTTATAAATAGTATTACAACAAGCTATTGGTCGAAAGTCTTTGACTGAGATAGGGTTATCAGTCTTGGGGATCAAAACACTATTGGTGCAATTAATCTGTTTAAGTATCCTACTAGTCAGGAATAAGTCTTTAACAGCCAAGCAAACCTCATTCTTAATGATATCCCAGCTGGTTCTGAAAAAGCAACTACTATACCCATCAGGTGCAGGACTTTTGTCCCAAGGAATCGAGAAGACAGTGTTCCTAATCTCTTCCTCAGAAGGAGCTTGACACAACATAGGTCAATCATCAATATGAACTTTAGGGCCATTCCTCATTATATGAGGATTGAAATCAGAGCTGCTACCAGCAGTGCCCAATAACTCCTTGTAATATACCTCAAATGCCTAAATAATGTCCTTAGGCTTCTTATATGTAATACCATCCATGCCAACAACCCTAAGAAATTTGTTTTGAATCTGTCTATTCTGAATAGCCTTGTGAAAAATAACAGTACTTGTATCCCCATCACTAGCCCAAACACACTTAGACCTTTGTCTCAGATAATCCTCTTTTGCTTGCTTCAGCAAAAGATAACTAGCATGAGCCTGATACTCAATATCCATCAGTGCAACATTATTAGGGTCTGCTTGAAAATTCCTCTAGCAAATCAAAAGGAATTCAAAGGCCACATTAGCATTCCTTTCAATATCAGAGAACAAATCTCTATTTAGGTTCCTTAACATAGGTTTTCGCACTTTAAGTCTTGATATCACCCTGAACATTGGAGTCCCATAGACATACCGATTCCAATCTGTCTGCACAATCTCCTTATATTCAAGAACTTTACACCACATGTTAAAAAATGTAAAAGGCTTCTTCCTATGAATAAAAGTGCCCCCTTCCTCAATGATACATGAAAAATGATCAAAATCTCCCTCAGGTACATAGTATGCATAAAATTCAGGCCTAGATCTCATCCAACCCTCATTAACAACCATGATATATGTATGTGTTACATGAGATTATGTGATATGTATGAAGGAATATGAATTGATTAGTTGTGTTCAAGTATGAGAAAATGATATCAAATGTTGTATATATGATTTACATGTGATTATTATGTTAATTGTTGAGAATGGTGTGGAGTGGAGATGGAATATGAGCTTGAGTATGATGTTATGATGTTAAGCATTCATGGAATGAAAGATGTGTGAACGGGGTGATGATAGACATGAAAGATGTGTTAATTATTGATAAGCATGATGCGTATGAATTGTGTAACGTTATGTGAAGCATATATGAGATGTAATATACATGCATGACTGTGATTAGTTGAACGAATGTAATTATAAGCATGAGAATGTTATGTGGAATTATAGGCATGAATGGGTATGTTTTGGAGTTAATTGATATTGATATATGGATATGATAAGAACATGTAAATGGTTGTGAACTATGGTCTTGTATGTGATATGAGTTATGTTGGATAATGGTAACTTTGTTTGGTAACAAAAAACTTGGATTGTATGAGGTTTGATTTTAGAGGGTCTGTCTTTAAAATTTTATAAATTAAGTTCTATTAATTATATTGATGTAATTCTAAGTGGAGGTTGTAGCGTGTACTGTTACGGTTCTAACATTAGATCATGGGCCAAAATCGACTTAGAATTGAGGAAAATATGCCCGTTTTACGATACTTGGTCAGTGCTGAGAAATCCGTCGCACTCGACCGAGTGCAGGGTACTCGATCGAGTCGAGTGCACTTTGCACTCGACCGAGTGTCTTAAAATGTTTGCGTCCGGTTGTTTACAGGGGCGTGTACTCGGCAGAGTGCGTCGTACTCAGCAGAGTGTGTCGTACTCGACCGAGTGCAGAGTGTACTCGACTGAGAGTCTTCAATTCGATCGAGTGTGTTGTAATTGACCGAGTGGCTTCGCCACAGCGAGTGAATTGCGGAATTGTTTTGTCCATCTATTGTTGTGTACTAACTTGTTTTTTCATGTGTAAGGAAGTGTCGTCTTAGGGAGTGAGTTTGATGGATTATATAAGTGAATAGTGTTCTCCATGGTTGTGTTGTCTTGTGAGAAATGTATGTGGTTATATGTGATTGGGATTAGTAAATTGTTGAACCTCGTGAGGGGAAGGAGTTGGGTTTGTGTTATATGGTAGTGTAATGATGTCGTGAGTGGAGTAATGTGTAGAGGTGTGTGTGTTTATATGACCAAATGATAATGTGAGAAAGGGAAGGTATGAATTGCGGATTTGAAGAAGATATGAATGGTTATAAAGGGAAATGTGTTTAAAAAAAATGGGGATGTTTGAGTTGATTAGGGATATATGCAATGAGAACCGATATAGAGGAATGTAACCATGATGGTACCTTATGAGCTTAGTCGGTTTGATGTGTAATTAGGACTGGATATTGTTTTGATGGAAAGCCGGATAACTAAAGAGACAATTGTGGAGATGAAATATTGAGGAAAGTATGATATAAGATAAGCATCGTTGTGAGGTATGGTAAGGATAGATAGTAATAATATATGATGAGTTTCGTTGTTGTTTGGGCGTATTAATAGCAAATTAAAAAAAATAGTGTGATAAGAATGATATTTATTGCGGATGATTGGAAGATTGTAGCGACGTGTTGTCGAGGTTGAAATCTTGAGGTAATAATAAGGTAGTCGCGTTATTGGAGGACTAGATAGTGAAAGTGAATATTTGGGATGATGAGTAATTTTAATTGTTGCAAATTGGAAGAAGTATAAATAACGAATTGGTGAAGCAAAGGAATAATTGAAGCAATATAATAGCATAAAGGGAATGCTATTTATGAATCCAAGAATTGAATTGTATTGGGAATTATGACTTAGAGACAAGTGGAAGAGAAATATTAGGAGGATCGTATTTTTGAGGTAAGTGATAGAGATGAAAAGGACATAGTTTGGTAAGAAAGAGTTGAGAAAAGGTGGTAGTATTTTTGGATGGATTGATAAATGATTTTGTGATAAAATAATATGATATAAATGTATATTTACAGATAGTATTTTGTGGGAAATTGTCGGTTAGTAATCGAACAGATTGTGGAAACTTTGGGGGAATCATTTATGACTTTGGAAGTACTCTAGGTAGTGGCTTGTGCGGCATGTATTGGCATTTGGTGGTGTATTGATAGAATACCGTTATTGTTGAAATTGGCAGTCTGAGGTGTTGTGTAACACCCGGAAATGTACCCTATTTTTATAATGAAAATATTTTACGAATACTTTTCAGTGAATTTAAGTTTTAATTTAGAATTTATTATCCCGAGTCGAATTTAGAATTTCCGAGTTCGTATTTGGAATTTCCGCGAGATTCCATGAGAATCCTGTCTTAAGGCGAGTTTGACTTTTGTTGACTTTTTCCTCATACATACTCATACTCCCTTAACCTAGTTCATACAACACAATTCAACCTTACTTCTTCCTTAAGCAAAACCAAAGAAACCCTTGCCTCCATAATCTTTCCATTCTTTGAATCATCATAGCTCACTCGCTTCTTGTCGAAATTCGCGTAAGTTTGTCTCATTCTTCCCCTCTTACCTTCCTCTATCCGTATTGATATTAAAATCACCGTCTTTCTCGCTTTTCAAACTTTCCGTCTTTCTCAAGGTGAAGTTAATTCATCTTTTATGATCTATTTGTAGGTGGTGACCTTCAAGATCCCGACAAAGACTATTTTCTAATTGAAGAGGAGCTTGACGAGTAGTGAAGACGCTTAAAGGTAACGGTGAAGGGTTACTCGATATCATTTACGTGTTTTACATGCTTTATATGCTAGATATCGTATTAGAATACGATTAGTAAGCTTAGGAATCATGTTATGAATAATGAATGTTGATAATTGATGATTGTTGATGATGAATATTGATTGTTGATAGTTATTAGAAGTGAATTATGAGAATTTAAATGAATTGAGCAAGTGAAGAAGGTTCTCGAGTGGAGTTGTGTTCCCAGCCGGGTGACCGGCCGCCGGTCCCCTGACCGGCTGGGAATACATAAGAATGAACTTTGGAATTTTGGAATTTTTGGGTAGTGGTGTTCTTGGCCGGGAGCCCGGCCGCCGGTCTCCTGACCGGCCTGGAGCACACTGGTCTGTTTTCTATGATTTTTGGATTTTGCCTTGTTGCGCGAGCCGGGGTACCGGCCGCCGGTCCGCTGACCGGCCGGCACTACGGCTGTATATTTTCCTTTGATTTCTAAAACTCGTAATTTATAATAGTTCGCATGATTCGTTTATCGTATAATTTTACGTAGTGACTTGTAATATTAATGTTTTGGATATATAATATTTCATTCGCTTGTATCACATGTTTTGTGACGGTTTTTGCTATGTCCCACTTTGAGTCGTTTTTTACAAATGATACGGTTTGAGCACTATTTTGTCTTGTGCTTTGTACTCTCATTCCGTTGGCTACCTCCACGTTCGTAAGGCTGGAATGTCGGAATGAGGAGGTATCCTACTACTTAATTGCATGTGTAGTGGGCATACGACGACGTTGTTGGGAGTTGAACGCATTGCTTTGATCGACCCGGCCGTCAAATGTTGTATACTTGCGAGGTGGTGTTATTTGCATGTAGCGTACCGCTTGTTATGAGGCTTGAGCTCTTTTCCGCCTCTTTCGTGAATTATCGACCGAATTTGGGGTACTCGGCGTCTATGATTGACCGAGTCTTGGATGCGAAACGTTTATCGCATGTCGAATCGGAACACGTTTATTCCGAGAGTTTGGCCAGGTTTAGACTAGGACCGTATTATTATCGTCGTGCTACCAGGAGGAAATTAGTCTACATATACGAAATGTTTATCGTGTATGCGTTCAGGGAAATGTTTATCTCGTGGATGCCTTTTAATCATACTTGCCATGTACACGGTGCTAGTGCGTTTCATTTACCGTGAGAGATGTCGTCTTTGTGTCGTCGTTCTTGAATGCGTGATTTCATGACTTATTATTCATGGTCATTGCATGATTGGGCATCGTCTATGTATTTGTATGTTTGAATGGATGATAACATGATGGATTTATTCATGGTCATTGCATGACTTGCCCTGGTTTGTTTGTCGAGTCTCAATCTTATCAAACTTATACCGCTAATGGTGAGATGTAAGCCCTAGTGAGCATATTCGGTTGCCTAAGAGTGTCTTCCCCGAGTCTTTGTATCACATGATGGATTCGGACTTGTACCTCTTATGCTCATATCATTATATATATCGAATTGCCTATCTATCCTTATCGTATCTCACATGTGTATCTTTATGTATGCATGCTCTACTTTTGTATTTCCTTTTATGTACGTTTAATGTGATATTGCTGGGAGAACCCGGAGTTACTCCCCACTGACTGTGGCATTCATGTTTTTAATGGATGAACAGGTTGCTTGCATGGATGGCTTTTTGCTATGCAATTTTGGGTTCGGGTGTGAGCTAGCGGGCGTTGTCCCTGGAAGTTTCACCTCTAGACGATTTTTGATAGTTTTGCTAAACACTTGTTCTTTGCTAACATTTGAAGAGACCCCGTCTCTTTGTTGTATTTCGTACTTAGTTTGTAATATTTTGACACTCCTCGTATTATCTATCTTGCATGTATAAAAGTTTTTAAAATAACGTATTTCCGCATATTATTTCACATGCTTGTATGTTTTATATTTCCGCATTTGCGAGGGTTGTCACAGTTGGTATCAGAGCTTTATCGCTCCCGACGCACACACGTGAACCCTAACTTAAACTACTTGACCTTAAAATAATAAATGAGAGATTGGGTAGAAGTTAAGGACTTTACTTGATAGTCTATTTGTTTATGCTAATTGATAGGAGTAACTTAATTTGTTTTTGTTTCTTATGAAGATGGTTAGACCACGATTAGCTGAGAACGTTATGATGGAAGCTCTCACTAAAGTGCTGAAAAATCAGCAGGATGCAGCTTTAGCTAATGCCAACCAAGTTCCCCCTAGAAGGGAAGATAACCATCAAGGTGGCTACGCATGGGTAGCTGGACAAATAGCTAGAAGTAAGATCGTACCTTATGGTGGAGAACCGGACTCTACGGAGCTATCCGACTGGTTCCGTGAGATGGAGAAGAGTTTGATCTATACCAAGTCCGAGAAGAGGACAAGGTGAGGATCGCAAAGCATTTCCTTGTTAGGGAAGCTGATAACTGGTGGGCTATCACTAGTGCCACCGCTGTTCTTGAAGAGGACTTTAATTGGGCTTGTTTCAAAGCTCTTGTGGAAGGTAGATTCTATCCTAAAGAGCTTAAACAACAAAGGCTCAAGGAGTTCATTGACTTTAAACAAGGCAACTTATCAGTTCAAGAGTTTACTACGGAGTTTAATAAGCTTGCGCATTTTGCGCCGAGGCTTATCCGAGATGATGAAGACCGAGCGTTCTATTACCGAAACAAGTTGAGTGCCGTTCTTCAAAGTAAAGTGAGAAGGGGTACTGCGTCCTTTGGAGATCTTTATGATGATGCCTTGTGGGCCGAGAATTCAATGAAGGCTATTAGAGATGAAGCTTTGATGAATAATCCCTCTCCTTCTTATGCTCCTAGGCCGAATGTTTATGGGAAGAGGTCGTTTATCCCGTCTTCCTCTAATTCCTATGCTAACAAGAGGAGATTTAATCCTCTTTCCAATGCAAACACAAGGAATCCTGCTCCTTTTACTCCTAGAGCTACTTCAAATGTAGCTCATAGGCCTTATGCTCCTTAAGCTCAAGGTCGTCAATGTAATCGTTGTAGACAACCATACCATCCTGGTGTGCCATGTTCCAGCGAGCCTACATTTGCTACTTTTGTCAAAAGGGTGGTCATCGTTACGAGGATTGCCCCGATCGAAAGTTGCCCCCTCCTCCTCCTAAACCTAAGGGTTCTATCTTTGTCATGAGCCGTGCCGAAGCCGATGCTCATCCTGAGATCATTACGGGTATGTTCTCAATCTTAGAGCAACCGTGTCTTATTCTGTTTGATACCGGTGCATCAATGTCTTTTGTGTCATCGACTTATGCTAATAAGCTATCTATTGAGCCTACATCTAGTGAGGATACTCCCACATCCTTACCTTCCGGAGATATTATCTCTTGTTCTACCCTTTATCCAAATGTACCAATATCTATTGCGGGTTCTATCTTTCCCGCTAATCTCCTTAAATTCCCTCTAGGAGAGTTCGATATAATATTAGGTTTTGATTGGCTAGCAATGTATCATGCTAGGTTCGAATGTCGTGATCAAAAGATTTATTTAAAGAGTCCTTTAGGGGTTAGAATAACCTATAAGGGATCTCATCCCCGTAAAGGTGTGTCTTTAATTTCCGCTATGAAGTTGGTAAGTATGGTTAGAAAAGGTCGCCAAGCATTCTTGTGTGTTGTGACTTCTTCAAATACCTCTTTGCCAAGTATTGAAGATGTGCCTATTGTTCGAGAATTCGTTGATGTATTCCACGAAGATTTGCCCGGGATTCCTCCCGAGCGTGATGTTGAGTTCTCTATTGATCTTGTTCCAGGTTCTGGTCCAATAGCCAAAGCTCCTTACCGTATGGCTCCGACCGAATTGAAAGAATTAAGAAAGCAGCTAGATGATATGATAGAGAAGGGTTTTATTCGACCAAGTACCTCGCCTTGGGGTGCTCCTGTTCTTTTTGTGAAGAAGAAAGATGGTTCTATGAGGCTTTGTATTGATTATCGTGAATTGAATCGGATTACCATCAAGAATAGGTATCCTTTACCAAGAATTGAAGATTTGTTTGATCAATTAAAGGGTGCTTCTACTTTTTCAAAGATTGATTTGAGATCCGGTTATCACCAGATTCCTGTTCGAGATGTTGATATTCCAAAGACCGCTTTTAGTACAAGGTATGGTCATTATGAGTTCAAAGTAATGCCATTTGGATTGACGAATGCTCCCGCTATCTTTATGGATCAAATGAACCGCACTTTTAGTGAGTATCTTGACAAGTGTGTGGTGGTATTCATTGATGATATTCTTATTTTCTCCAAGTCCGAAGATGAGCATGCTAGTCATTTGAGGATTATTTTGGGTGTTCTACGTCGTCAGAAGTGGTATGCTAAGTTCTCTAAGTGCGAATTTTGGTTACCTAAAGTGTCCTTTC